>JAOUZG010034239.1:1510248-1524133 GCA_026289955.1 Argiope argentata | reverse complement strand
ATATTGCTTTACTTAGAAAAACAAAACAAACCTACCCTAATAGTTTCATGCACTGCACAGTCGATAACATTACATGTCACAATAGTGTCTTATTGTGTGTGCCACTGTGCTCACTTTCAGTATGGCAAAAATCTTATAGTAAAATTACAAATTCAAATTGCCTATTTCATACTTGCTGTTGTTTCTAAAGCAAAATTTTTTTAATCATGTCAGAACATGATGTTGTTTTGGGGATAAGGTTTTTGGCGTCATCAAAACTCCGTAGGTGAAAAATTAAAATTTTATTATCTGCACGAGCATCTCAAATTTTTATAACCAGCTTTATAATTTTTATAAAAGCTTCTAATAACGCGTTGCCATTGCATTTACAAAAGCTCTGATTTTTAAAAAAATGAGATAAGGACTACGGTAAATAAAACTTAGAAAAATGTAATATAATGCACGTGATTATAAGAAATGAAATAAATAGAAAATGAGATATTTTTTTGAAACAATGAATTCGAGACAAAGTTTTTTTGGGGTCGTTTAAAATTAAATGAGTAATTAATGACAATTAAAATGAGTAAAAATATTATTTCACTTGCACGAGTGCGTGGTGCTTGGCCGTTCAAAAAATTATATCCTGACATGGTACATTGAAATAGGCATAGAAGATTTCACTTTAATCTTTTTCTAAAATTGTTTTCGTATTATTTTACTGTTTAAAGAGTATTGCGTATTTTGTTATAATTTTTATAAACATGAAGCGATTGTGGCGGATTGCCAAAAAAACCATAATTGAAAAATCTTTATTATGTTTCATTTCATTTTTTTGGAAGGCAGATAATACGAATATTTGCATAGATACCATATGACATCGTGACAAAAAGAATTTTTAGAACGCTTCTCAAAAGGAAAAAAAACCACTGTTCATTCCGTTTATATACATGATCACAAAAACTGCCCACTCTCTATACACTTTATAATTCTTGACAAAAAAAATTGAAAAAATGTAACTATTTTATAATTTAATTTAAAAAATTGTTAAAGTTTAGTTTACACAAATGCAATGAATAGCATATTTTCTACAAAAACCTAGTAATTGTGGTAAGAATTATGAAAGCACAATGCGTGGATTACAATACTCCCAGCAAATAAAAGTATTTTAATCAGATTCTCATAATATTTAACATTTAATAAAAATTTAAGAACTTTCTTTCTTTTGAAATTTATTTTATTCCAATTGTCTCATTAAATATTTTTCAGTATTAAAAATTTGTGATTGTTATTTAATAAACACGGCTTTTTTTTATTTCAAAACAATATCTTTTCTGCTTTATTTCTAGATTAATAAAAAAAAATATTTTCCAAAAATTTATTATTCTTATTTTTTTTATTTCTTAATATGTAATTTAATTCATTTCTATAATTATTTTCAAAACTTTACTAACATTTTTTCTCAAATTCAACACCAGATGGCATTTCTACTATTAAATTAAAACTAAATCAAATTAAGCTTTTGATTCATAAATAAACTCTTAAAATAGTATATTGGTCTTAATAATGCAGAACTGTGCAGAAATACAAAAATTAAGCACATTAGAAAGTGAGGGAAAAGTAAATTGTAGAACTTTACTCTTTTTAAAAAGGAAATAGAGAAATTAATTAAAGCTTGTAGAAAAGACTAAATTGTAGAGTACTATGTAATAAAAACTCTTCAACCGATAATTTTCGGTGGAACATAATTTATTTTTTGCCCTTAAATTTCGGAGACATCAAAGCTTTCTAGCCAAAACAACATCATTTCTTACATGATAAAAAGAAAATGAAATCTTTGATCACAAATTTCAAGTTATCATGCGAGATTAAGTCATTATTTGTCTTAATTAATTTGTCATTAACTGATTAAAACAGGTTTGAAAGTTAAACAGGTTCACGAGACTTTTCTATTGGTTTCTATCTCATTCTTTATATATATATATAATGATAATTTTTTTAAACTTTCATTTCAAATTTCTCTAGCTGGTAAACAAAATTTTGGAGCTCGACCGATTTTGAGATGAAATAACTGATATGACGTCATAGATCTTCGTCAGACTTTTAAAAACGCATTTATTGTCAGAGAAGCATACGTAATAGTAAGCAATACCTGTAAAGGCGGGAAAAAATATTTTTTGCCAATAAATTTCGGAGACATCAAAACTTCCTAACTAAAACATCATGTTCTCACATAATAATAATGTGAATTATTGATTCTGTAAAACGTTAACTATTTTTATATGTAACGTTCAAAATATTGTAACTATTCATAAAACACTGAACTTTAGAAACTAACTATGAGACCATTTCTCATGATAAAGTAGAAAAGAAAATCTCACTTTGCAGTTTCACTGGGTTTTATTTTAGACAAAATAAAAGCAATAGATTAGTGAGCTTAAAGCATTTCATATTTTAAAAGATACAAAACGAAGCGGGTGAAAGATCAATTGCAGAATCTGACAGATACTTTATGCATACGTCAAGCACTTAGAAGCCGCCCGTCGACAGCAATACAAATGAAGCATACAGTTTATTTGTTTCTTTCCTTCTGCATTGGTCTCCAGACACTGTCTTGAAGTGGGTTCAATGCATTGTCATATTTATTTCAGTAATGAGAACGTTGGAAATTGACTCTCAGTCTAATAATTTTGAGAAGAAAAATTTCCCACTTCATTATTTGACAAAAAAATTTAAGAATAAATCTAAATAAAAGTGATTATTTTATAGCGATGGGTGTCCACTACACTTCATAGTATCTCCCTTAGAAAATTTCAGGGCCTGACTTAGCCTAATAGGTCCCCGTGCAAAAGATTATTCGCTCTGTCTATTTGGCTTTGAAAAGTAATGTTAAAATAGTTAAGGAAAGGACACGTAAAATAAATTCTCTGTTCGATTTGGGGACTCTGTATGCCCCTGCCTTGGTCCGGCTCCGGGTACCTCAGACATGAGAATCCCAAACTAGTGAAATGCTAGCTAATTCTCATCACATGGTGTGTCAGAAATGGTGCAGGGTCAGCTAATCCCTACTAGTAACGGGTCATGCATCCTACGGGAGTGATTGTACCATGGAAGATGATGGGCATTAAAACTATATCTAGGTTTAGTCAATGCTGTCGCGGTGTCTGCTCGTTATTTTTTTTGGAGGGGGGGGAGCCTTCGAAGGAATTAAAGTATGTCTCTAAAGTTAAAAAACTTCAACTCGACATAAAATTTTCTTTTAAAAAATTAAAAATTTTACATTTTTTTAATTAAAAAAATTTATTTTGTAAGAATTCGTTACAAATCATTTAAAAAGTAGCACTGAGATTTTTTTTAATTTGATGTAGATAAGTTTTAACAAAAAAATCCGGGATAGCCTGGTTGGTAGGGCGTTGAATTCGCATCCTTTGGGTTGTCAGAACGAACCCCATCTATTGAAAACTCCCCGTGAGTGGTGATGGCTGGCGCAAGTATAAATCTGTCGTGATCACAAAGTTCCCCATGTTGAAATTAATGTCACTGGAAGTACAGAATCAGAGGTGATCGTTCTCTGATTCAGGTCTAAATTACGATCGGTGGAAGGGTGATTGAAATGCATGAATGAACTCCACCTCGTAGAAAAGGTTTTAACGCGTGAATTACTGAGACGCACTCACCTCGATATGAGGATGAGAGGCTTCCGGCTTGGTGGTTGGTTCTCGTCAAACTGTGAGGTATTCGAAAAGGTAAGAATCTGGCTCCAACCATCGGTGACGGAATGTACTTCCTTAGGGAAGGGTTGTACCGTGGCTGGTGAAAGAACTCAACCACAGTTCCCACCAGTGTTATGGTAGTGGAGGTTCCATCATTCAATAATTTATCCATGTGCCGTCGAAACAAGATGAAAGTCAATGGTATAACTTATCAAAGTTTAAAGACAACGATGAGTAGGTTTATATAAATAGAACACTTTTCAAAAAGCATTTAAAAAAAGAATTGTTAATAATTATTCAGAACCAGCCGGAGTGGTTGCTCTAAAACTTTCTCGCATATGCTTTAATAATTGTGCTGTCCCGGAGAATGTTTTTTGTAGCATTAGCGTACAATAGCTGTAAATTATTAACCTTTGACATGAATTGATCATTTTTAATAAATCTGTGATGTCATCTTTGGCAGGTTATTTGGTAATTAATCCTTGACATGCAATTGACAATATTCAAAATTCAACTTTGTGTTTTAGATGCATTTTTCCCAACTGAAATTGAACAAAAATTTAACACAAAACTACACTTGTAATCATAACATCACATTCCAAATTTGCTATATTTAAGTCAATGAATCTTTCAGTTATCGCCTTTACATATGTTTCTATAAATGCATATCAAAAAACGGTTAATTTTTTGTTGGATTTGGCTCAAAATTTGATACATATCCACATTACAGTCTTTAAATTTGTGAATCAAATTTTATCTACCTATTTCTCATCGTTCTGTAGTTATCGCGTTGATTATATTCAAACAACCGGATAGACAGACTTCCTCTGACCGGAGCTTGCACAAAATTTGACAGAAATCTACAAATTGGATGTAAATACAGTAAGCCAAATTTATCATAGACAGACAGATGGACATCTTCCAAATGAGGGGTTTTCTAACTTAAGAAGGTCTAACATGTGAAGATTCGTCAAAATCTTGCATTCGAATTTTTTACGATTATTTTATCTACAATATATACACGAGAAAGTTAAAAAAAATCGCCAGCGATTTGGCGAAAAAAAAAACGCTGATTTCTAAACCAATTAGATTTTCCAGAGCTTAGTTGTACTTTGTGGACGCTAACGGACGATGATTCATTACGAACGTTGGAGTTCAAGGTTTATAGGAAGGGCTGCATAAATATCTTACTCCACTTATCTCTTTCTTACAAAACGCCAGAAATTATACTTTCCACCCTGTCAGGCAGAGTTTATTCAGTATCTTTTATACATGAGGTTCCAAAAAAATAGTGGAAGAACACATAAATTATGGAGTTTTGTAAGAACCCAAACTGTTTCTTGTAAACCTTTGTCACTCTCTTCGGTCTTCTCTTACACTTTCTTTTTAATTATTTATGAGCAGACCTCATAAAAAGATAATACCAGAATCTATTGAATTTCTGTTTGTATTCTTTTCTACCATTCAGACACGACAATCATTTTAAAAAAATAGTTATAAATAAAAAAAAAGAGTTTATTTTAAAGTTATATCATTGGCATGGCTTGAATTTTTTGCAACGGAACTTTAATTACCGGTCAGGATTTGCACAAAATGTTATAATTCTTTGTTTATTTTTATCTACTAAGTATACAAAGGGAAAATTTTCTGATCATCAGAAGACTCGGCCAAAAGATAGTATAAATCATTCCTTTCTGATCGTCCAGAGACAAAGAAAAAATTAAATTTGCTATTTATATTTCTATACTAGCCGCCTTTGGCGACCAGTCGGTTCGCCAGTATTAATGCTCGCTAAAATTTTCATATATTTTATGTAACTGTGTCTCATAACAGGTTTTTCACCAAAATATTTTTAAATCAAACAAATTTTGATAATCATATAATTCATTTATAGTATTATTTTCTTCAGATGTTCTGTTCATTGTACTACTCATCTTTCTCTTTCTATCCGAGCAATGATTGTCCCGGAATTGATATTTTACTTAAATGGTGGAGGGAAAGGTCCAAAATTCTACGTTTTTATAGAATAAGGAGATTCTAATTTTCATAAATGTAAACACACTAAACAAATAAAGACACAATTGGTTTTCGAGAGATGCGAAAGTTTAAAAACAGCCCGGAAAATGCCGCGCACAAAGGAAATAATGATGACACACACACACACCATTTTTTCTTTTCCTTTTTTTTCAATCCTTTTTTTTCTTCACTACTTTTCTTTTTACAAATCTTTTTTTTTCGCTTTGTTATTTTTTTTCTTCCCTGACCAGACTTTATTTCGAGCAGGCATAGATTAAATATTCATACCGACTAATAATAAAAGCAACTATTTTCTTTCTTTTTTAAACATCCCGTTTTCTATGAATGAAAACCGACTGACTTCGCGTATTTCTTTCTAAACAAATTATAATTTATTACTTCCTGCTATCTTACTCGGTGTGGGGGAAGGAAATGAAGATTTTTGGCGGGAAAGTAAGAAGAGTGTCATTTTAACTATTTTCCACGCATTTTTTTTAATTTTTCTCCCCATAAGAACCACCCTCGCGTCTTAACGAAAATATTTTTAAAAAATTAGCCGAATCGGTCAAGCCGTTCTCCAGTTTTTCGCTTAGCAACGCATTTCGAGTTGCATTTTTATTAATATAGATTTATAACAGAACATCATTTCTTGAACGTCCAAGCACCACATGCTCGTGTGTTAAATTATATTTTTATTCATTTTAATTGTTTCATTGAATAAGTCTCTTTAGCATTGCAAACGATAAAAAAATGACTCGCATTAATTGTTATTAAAAAATATCCCATTTCCAATCTATTTCATTTCACATAATCACGTGCTCAAAATGACATTTTTCTAGGTTTTATTGGTTGTAGTAATCATTTTTTTAATTAGAGTTTTTGTAAATGAGATGGCAACGCGTTATTAAAAGCTGATTTTTTTGAGATGCTCGTGCAGATAATAAAATTTTTATTTTTCGCCTACGGATTTTTGTTAACACCGTAAACCTCATCCCAAAAACAACATCATGTTCTGATACGATAAAAAAATATATTGTCACATATGAAATATTTCTGCATTCCTGTATTAGAATTGATATGAGCTTTAATTTTTTAACTATAAACAAATACTTTAATTAAACAACAGTATGAGTAATATAAACAAAATTTATCGTTGTTATACATGAGAAATAAATTTTTCTTTGAACTGACCAATTATTTTGGCTATTCCGTTTTTTTGTATTAGAATCCTTATTCATTATTTTCACTAAATGATTCATTTTCTTTTTGAAAATATAAAATAAACAAAATAAAATTACAAAAATAATGAAATCTTCGATCGTAAATTTCAATTTATCCTGTAAGAACATTATTATTTTTGAGTCATTATTTTTTTGATTAAAGTCATTAACCAATTTAAACCGATTTGAAACAATCATGAGATTTCTCGATCGGTCTTCATAAGTATATATACGTTGCTAATTTTTTTTTTAATTTTCATTTTCAATTTTTCTAGCAGGCAAAACAAGTTTTGGAGCTCGACCGATTTTTAGAAGAAATAACAGCTATGATTTCATAATTCTTATTCGACCTTTTAAAAACGCATATGCTGTTAAAGGAACTTACGAAGTAATGATAAAGCAATACAGGTAAAAGCAGGTCAGCCTTTTAAAAATGCATCTGCCGTCAAAGAAGCATACATAACAATAATGCAATACTCGTAAAAGCAGATAAGAATATTTCTTCCCCGTAAATTTCTGAGATATCAAAACCTCCTAACCAAAACAACATCATGTACTCACATGATTAAAAAAAAAAGGGTTATGGTGAGTCCTGCCTATGAAAACGATACTTTAAAAAGCAGAAAAAACTGGATAGGATAAAGGGCTGTTTGTATGCGGCCTCAACCCCAAAAATATAATTTTAAAATAATAATAATAATTTTAGACGAAAACCACCGAAAAGAAGTTTATATGTGCGCATATACATAAATAAGAAAATTTAATTAATTAATTAATCAACCAATTTTAGTTAATAAAAATTACGTCTAATTTTGAAATAGCGTGACGGGCGTCACAATTTTGAACCATGGTCTGGTGACGAGAACGACTCCTGAGACTGCAAGCCCCTCGCCAAATTTCTCTTCTTTGCCAGTTGGGAAATATTTTATTCTGATTCATAATCTATTCATGAAACATAATCTTGTGCTTGGTTTCAAACCCATTTTAAAATGAATGTACAGATTAAAAGAGAGTAGCGTAAGATACAATTACATTGTGAAATATATCAAAATCCTAAATATCCAAAATAACAATTCGAGGCAAATGCAACCAAAATATCAATTCGAGAGACTTATTCACAAACTCGTAATATTGATCCAAGTTTATCTGTAATTTTTAATATCTTTTTATCGTGTCAGAAAATGATGCTGTCTTGGGGATGAGGTTTTAGATGTCAACAAAAATCCATAGGTGAAAAAAAATTATTATCTGCACGAGCATCTTAAAAAATCAGCTTTCAATAATGCGTTGCCATTGCATGTACAAAAGGTCTGATTTTTAAAAAAAGAAATTTAATGATTACAGCGAATAAAAGCTAGAAAAATGTCATTTTGATCACGCGATTATACGAAATAAAATAAAGAGGAAAAGGGATATTTTTTAAAACCATAAATGCGAACAAAGTTTTTTGTGTCGTTAGCAAAACTAAAGTGACTAATTCAAATGAAACAATTAAAACGGATAAAAATGTAATTTAACTTGCACGAGAAGGTGGTGCTTGTCCGTTCAAGAGATTATGTCCTGACATGATACATTGAAATACGTATAGCAGATTTCATTTTAACCCCTTTTTCTTACTGTCGAATCAAAAATTGTATTGGATTGTTCCTTTTATTTGTTACTATTTAAATAGCGAGCTGATATTTATCAGAAAAAAATCATGGTCATAAAGTTGTAGGGATTTTTGAAGGTCGCGGTACGAACCTGCGACGTTTCGGCCTGTTGCCGAGTAATATACCGATCAAGCAAAAGGAACCCTTCAGCTGGAAGGTTATTACCTGGCTTATAAGGCTGACGCTACAGTACTCCCCTACCAGTGAGTCGGACGAACGATTTTTTGAAAGCGCCAAGCGTATGGCGAGCATGCGAGTTCGTTGGTGCGTCGAGTTAGCAACGGCTTTTTTGGTGTGCTGAGTAAGAGACGGCTTTTAGTGCGTTGAGTTAGCGACGGCTTTGTTGGCTGGTAGATGGCGCCACGACTTTGCGGAAGGTTGCGTTGTCAAGGTCACCAATGTAGCGATTGAAGGTCGAGGTACGAACCTGCGACGTTTGGGCCTGTAGCCGAGTAATATACCGATCAAGTAAAAGGGACCCTTCGGCTCGAAGGATATTATCTGGCTTATAAGGCTGACGCTACAAAGTCTTTGAAACCTGTGTGACTACTGCGCCATCTGTCGAGGGAAAATAAACGAGGCAGCTGTTTTTAAGCAAGAAAGAATCGAAGAAACGAGGATATTCGTTGACCATCTGGTTAGAGAGTTCAGTTTCACGCAACATGTTTCACTCGAATCTTTACGGAGACCTGGTGGTAATGTCTCGTTTTCGGAACAGGAGGGTTTCAGGTTAGAGACTGGATTCACCGGAGAACCGTCGTGTAAGCAGGTCTGATGCTCGTTAAATCCGTCTGGTTCAAACGCCCTCCCACTGGCGTGGTGTGGCGTGGAAAGAGGGATGCCAGCTCAGGTGTCGTCCTCGTCATCTAGCCGTTGTTCAAAATTACAAGGTCCATCCCATAATAGTCCTACTACTACTTTAAAACGGTACGTTAATAAAACTAAACAGATTATTCGTAAACGCATATTTTAGAATCACAATTACAAGTATTTTCATTATTGGAATTTTATTAACAGTTAAACACAATAATAAAAAACGAAGTTTTTCTAGTTAAGTTTTTAAAATTTTTATACAAATCTAATTTATACACTATTATATTGGCCGAGTTACAAAAGCCTACAGTACAAGTTACATGTGAACCAAAAGTTGGCGTTCTTGCACACAATATTTATCTTTTTTCCTACTTTTGGATTTTTTTCCTAAATATGGGTCTTGTTCGTTCTCGGATTTCTGAAACCCACGGCGCTTTAGCACAATCCTCAGGAGGACTTCTTCAAAAAAGGGATGAGAGCAAAGAGGAAGGTCTTGTATGTTTGCATTTACAATATTGTGAATTCAGATTATCCGCGGAATTAGACGGTATAAAAACCGCTCAACTTCGTACGCCATCCCTACGCAAAGTTTAAGCGTCGAAAAGTACTAGCCTCGGAATCCTTCAACGAACAGTAAGAATACTTTTCCTATAAGCAAATAATTAGCTTCATTTTCGTCAAATAACTTATATCGAAACGCATTTTTGAAAAATTATGAGATTTCTAATCGTATAATAGATAGGTTTACTCACTCCCATTTCTCTTTCAAGTTCATAGATTATTGATATCATTTTCAGATCTTCAACAGCTGGAACTAAAGTTACTCAAAGCGTTTTTAATTAATTATGGACTCCAATTATTTCGATACTTCCCATCCCCTCCCCCACCCTTTTCGAACTACATGGTAAAATAAAAACAATGGGAGGTTAAAATTCCCTGAATTTGAATACATTATGAATATAGTAAATTTTAGTAAGCAGAGAAAATAAATTGCACCGAATGGGAAAACATTTAAGATGAAGAAGTTAAATACTGTATTTTTTATTTGCCAGTTAATTGATTAATTACTTAAAATAAGATTTCGATATGAGTGATTTCGTTTAACAAGGATTTAGAAAAAAAGCAAATTTAGCTCACAGTTCTATAATATATACTAACCACCGCCATCAGCAACCATATTAATGTTCATCCAGTCTATGCACTTAATTAACTACAATTAAAAAAGTACCTTTTTTAATTAAACTTTAACAGTAAGCATAAAGAATTCTAATTGGATAGCAATGTCTGTAATTTGGCGAGAAAAATTGGCGTAAATCGATTTAGCGACTTAAATTGGCGGCTCTACCAAGATTTTATTTTCAAAACCTTAGGATGGGCAGGGATCAGTTTTGACGACGAATTTTTATATCACAAACCTGTATATAAAATAAAAATTGACGAAATCACTACACTAATTATTAATGGAAACCCCTCCCCCTCCAATACAGAATGTGCAACGAAAGTGTTTTTGAAACTGGTCTCAAAAATGTAGAATGTGGAGAGCAAACGACCATTGGCGATACATCTAGGGGCGGTAAGTCTTCAGATGAAATAAAAATTTTCGAAATCGGTACGGTGATTCAGGAACTCAGTACATCTTTTCTCGATTGAAAAGGCGCAGATATTGGAATTTCCTTCGGAAATGAAGGATGATGGAGGGTAGGTGACCAATGTTGCCATTTATTAGTCAAAAGCTTCCATATGAGGATAAAAATAGTGAAAGCAGACTAGAGATTAGAGATGGGATACTAGTAGTTTTGATTTCCTTATTATTTTAACTATATACTTAAAAGCTATTTATAAATAAAAGATTATTAGAATAAATTTGTATGCTTTTTTTAAAAAATTTAACAAAATTGCGCTTTTAAAAATTGTTTTTATTGAATTTATTTTTTTAATTTTTCAGTATTTTTAAAACTCTTGAACGATGCTCCCACCTAAATGCTGTGTAAATAATTATTTGTTACAGTATGTTCCATCCATCCTTAAAGGCTGTCAAAACCTTTCCAACCCCCTTCCCCATCCCCAATGTGAGCTATGAAAATTATGGATAATTTTCCACACAACTTATAATATGTTCTTATTTGCCCAACATTTCATTCAATGTAGCTTTAAAAAAATAATAAGCAATAATAATTATAATAAATAAACTTTATTTATCTGTCAAAAATAAATTTAACATTCCATATATTTCCTCCTAATTTACAAAAATACAAAATAAATATCATCCCAAATTTTTATTCAAATAGCTCTAAACAAACGAAATCAAAAGCACATCTCTTGTGGTGGAGGCACAGTTGGTATTTTTCCAAGGGTAAATGTAGAAGCAGAAAATTGCTCTTTATCTGCACTTGAGATTTTCTCCAAGGGAGTGTAAATATCAGAGACCAAAGCTTGAGAAGTTGGTTTTGATCCTGTTTCAGCAGGTAATTTGAAACTGAAATTTGATGAACTAATTTTCATACCACTTTCATTTTGGGAGGGAAGTTTGAAGCTGAAAGATGCTGCAATACTCTGCTGTAATGATGAGTCATCAGCAAGCATAGCTTCAAAAGGAGATTGACTTGATTTTGAAAACGGGAAGATACCTAAAATAAAAATATATAAACTCCATTATATTTCTAATACAACTCAAGATACAAAAAATAAAATGGACAAATTTATAAAATAAAACCATCAATATACTTTTTCTTATATAGATTATTATTATGTGAAAATATGACGTTGTTTTGGTTTGAGGTTTTTGAAGTCTAACAATGAATAGGCAGAAAATTGGCAATTTATCGCTTTTGAGGAATCAATTTTTTTCTCTTTTAAGGTTATTAGAAAATGATAAAGAAGGTTGTCACATTTGGCAACTTATGATAAACAAAAGTAAAAACTTGGAGTGAATGTCATCCATGTACCTGATTCTCCTGCATGGCCAATAAAGAGAAAGATCAGAAGAAGCCATCGTCAGGGAAGCTCAGAAAAGAAAATTGTAATGAATGCAAAAGAGCGAAGAAAGGAAAATACAGTTTTTTAAGTTTTGGAGCTCAATGATTTTGAGATAAAAAATAAATAAATAAAGACAATTTTTTTAAAATTTGAAGATTGTGCAGCACAATAGTCACATGATCATTCAGCCCAGTTTAAATCAGATTTCCACAAATAAATAAAATGAATAAATAAAAATAAATCTGGCGACAAAGTTTTTCTCAAATCATTTGAAGATGAAAAACAAACAAATAAAAAACATTGTTTTTTTAATATTGAAGCATGTGTAATCTGAAGCATGTGTATGTTTGTTTAAAACCGGTTTAAATTGATTTTTCAGAAGGAAAAATATTTCTGGCTTCCAGAAAAAAAATGCAGAAATCAACTGATTTTCAGATGGTTAAAAAACCATTGCTTTTTTAAATGTAAGTGATTGCAAAATGTAAGTCATTTGAAAACATGATGTTATTATGTCGTATTGATACTATATGATTAAAAACATGTTTCCACAGACCAACCTGAAATTTGCAACAGCAGATTTCAATCTTATATATAAAATCCCAGCTTCAATTAGACTGTTTATTTTTATTGCTATCTTTATATATAGACTTCTTTTTTTCCCCTTTCTTTTTTTAAAATCTAAAATAAGTCGTTTACAATTACATCATGTCACAAAAGTTCGGCCATTCCACTTCAAAACTGAGCGCTAATTCGGAAAAGGGTCAGAATGATCATTATAATGGCGTTGAAAAATGAATATTGAGCTCATTTTAATATCCATCATGGTCCATACAATTAAAATTATTTTTTATACTAATCATGGTTATTATTAATAACAACTGGTCAATATGATAAAATAAATAACCACTTTTACTATTGTTATTAATAATTGTTTAGTTGCATTAATCTTCATTTCCATTGAACTATATTTTAAATGAGTGCTAGGTGAATGCCACAGGAGAGGGAAATGCAAATGGGAGTGGAGCAGAGATGTACTCAATCTGAAGTCTTTTACCAAGGGGGTTAGAATAAACTGGAACATAGTGCACATGGCAACATAAATGGGGGTGGAATGCTTCCAAGCCATGAGTGTGGCATGTATCAATCATAAATTATTAGTTTACGATCAGCAAGTTTGTCAGTAATCCAGAAATGTGTGAATCACTAAACCCTTTAACGTGAATTTTTGTGCTTAAAAGGAAAAATATTTTAGATGCATCAAGGTTTGTAATTTAAGGGGAAATTTCTACATAAATTTCGATGTATGCATTTGATGTAGAAAATCTAATGAACAGTACTGCCTTAATGAGATGCAATGACGTGTTTGACACAGTATGTTTGATTAATAGTACTGCCATAATTGCATGTGAAAATAATGTTTGATGAAGTAAGTCTAATAAACAGAGCTGCCACAATGAGTTGCCAATGAAATGGTTATCTAATATATATATATATATATATATATATATATATATATATA
>JAOUZG010034239.1:1472568-1509848 GCA_026289955.1 Argiope argentata | reverse complement strand
AAAAGGAGAAAAATTACAAAGTAAAGTTTTTAATGTTACGCATTTTAAAGTTCCATTATGCAATATTATTGCTTTTTTTATTTATAAAGTTGTATAGATAATACCATGTTTATTATAAAAGCATAAAATGTGATTGTTTTGATTGATTTTGGAACCATCACCTGCCCAAGCATATTTTATGAGTCGCAGTTTTTGAGTCATTCACACTCACAAGTTTGCAAGCTCTGGCATATAATACATATTTAAAACAGTTGTATACTTTCCAGCATTATTAAATTAACTACATAATCCCTACACACTTTAAAAAGATTTTCCACATACACAGAACACAATCAATAAATAACATGCAAAAACAGAATGAAAGGATATTGATTTGTTACTTTTGATGGGGAGAGAAGCACAGATTAAATGTTGCAAAAAGAAAGGAGGACATGAAGTTTAAAATGACAGAAAGAGAAATAGTAAATAAAGCATTAAAGATGACCATAGAACATAGTGAACAATGACATTCAAGTGAACCATCGGTTAGAACAAAACAAAAGATACAGATTTCATCTCATCATTTACAAATTTTATCTTTCATTTTATAAATGATCTTTACATAACTTACAAAAAACAATCACCTTAATTTAGCTTTACTAATTATTAACAGCAAGTTAAATTATCAATCACTTTCAGTCTCTCTCTCTCTCACACACACACATTACTATTTCAATTCATCTCACAGTAATTTTGGACTATTATTATTTATACTGTTCAACCTGAAGTATTACATTTTTGTATATATGATATAAACAACTCTATTAAATATGACAAAAAATATTATACTTAAATTTTGTTTTTCCAGATTATTACAAATTTTTTGATGCAACATACAAATTGCAACTACATAAAATGAATCTTTTCTTTCTATTCTTACAAAGTTTTAAAAAGAAAAATAAATAGTAATAATAATACCAATTTTGACTTTAAGAACTATCATTTAGATAATACTAATTCAAGTAGAATGCAATATCTTTAAATGAAACAAACTAATTCAGGTAAAAAGCATACCATAATAATTAAAACTTTGAAATCCAAAAGATGATAACTCAAACACTTTAGATAAAATTTTGAACCCAAACCAAATTGATACTTACATATGAATCATAAGTATTATTTTCTCTAGCTTTATATGCTTCATATCTCAATTCTTCAGGGGATACATCAGCAAATCCTGGGAAAGTAGATTTTTCTTGCATAGGAGAATAGCATGTAAATGGCCACTGAGCACCCAGTTCCCAAGCTTTTATATCTTCTTTGATTAATCTATAAACATATATCATTCATTTATTTTTCAAGAAAAATTTAAAATATGCAGAATAAGCATACAAATTTATGTTCCAAAATGAATTCGCCCATATTTTTTTCAACAGGCAAAAAAACATAATAATAATAACATTAACTTAAGATAATTGTTAAGCAATCCAAATCGCTAAAATCAAGAATCTTGATGGATAAAAAAAAATTCTTAAAATATTAAAAATTTATATAACCTCAACTATTTGTAAGACTAACAATACTGTCTTTTGCCTTAGTAATGAAGCTATCCATGAAACATGTTTATAATAAAACAAACACAGCAAAATTGCAGTAAGAGATCCAATAAATTAGATCCTTAGGAAAGTGAAACTAATGGCTTAGTAGCATTACACAAATTTAAAATCCATGCAATGCCCCCCAACCCCCTTAAAAAACTTAATGAATATTAAAGAAAGCAAGAAGAAAAAAGTTTCCCCCAATTTAAAAAATATGAATTATTCACATTTAAGCAAACCAAATATAAAAATCTTCTTTTCTTTTCTTTTTTTTAATTCTTGTATTTAAAGGGAGGGGGACATATGTGAATTTAACTTCCTTTAAAAATATTTGCCAAAATTCCAAAGCAAGTGAATAAATAAGAAAAAATATCTAAAAAAATTATGTGAATAGTGGTTCAGTGAAAATATTTAAGCTATTTTTTTAAAAATTATTCTATACATTTATGTGATTTTTTGGCTATGGGAGCTTTTAAAATATCGGGTAAGTCATGATAATCTAAGAAGCATTCCACTATATGATTATTCAATTTCCAAGAATAAGAGTAACTGTAGATAATGCTATCTTATGATACCAAATTATAGCTAAAAGTCAGGACTATCATGCTGAACATGTTTTATAGTAATAAAATATGTAAACTCTCATAAATAAATGCTATATAATTAATTTATTAAAAATAGCATCTTGAACAAAGGTTCCCCCAGCCCTCTTAAACTCATTTCAATCTATTATGCCCTAAACCATATTTTATAACTTTTAGAACAATAGTATCTTCTACAGACCAATTTAAAGTAGAGTAGGTTAGTTATGGATTCTCTGTATATATCATAGTTAATTTGCATTTTCCTATCTCAAACATCTCATTTAAAACCTAATATCATTTTATAAAAATGATTTTGTTAAAAAAACTAAAATCAAATTCATTCAAATCAAAAGTTAATTTTTAAAAAATTCGCAATACATTCATTTTTGGAAATAATATGCCCATCAATGAAACAGTAAAAAGAAAAATAAGAGAAGTTACATATAACCACATCATTAAAGAAGATAGATTACATAAGTATTATTATTTCTGCTAAATTATTTTTAATGTTTTCAACTATTTTTTGTAATGTTTTGACTATTCTTATTTTCTCATTTTTCACTCTTAAGAAAACAATTTTTAGATAGGAAATCAAGGATTTTGAAATCTAGTTGATATATTCAGGACATTTTCTATTAAAAATGCAAATATATATATATATATTATTTAAATGAATAATTTGGCATAACTTTACACATGCATTATTTATATTCTTTTAAATATTTCATAAATATTCTCAGCTCAAAAAGCAGAAATAGTTCCAACAAATCAATTCTTACTCAGCATAGACCAAATTTTGGTCGTTCATACGTAAATCAACAGGATGATCTGTTTTTCTAGGTAATTCTGGATCTCTGAAACTGAAATTTACATTACTCTTTGGAGTGCTGGTGTTAAAAAATTCTTCAGTATTTCTTTGTTGGGTCCTCTTTCTATAATCATCAGATACCCATGAATGTTTATTCTGGACAAATCTGTCAGTTTGACCTAAAAAATAAAAAATTAAACTGCAATATGCATTTTTATTTTAACTTTAATAAAATATATCAAATTTTAATCCATATCTTTAGTACATAACTTTAAAACTATTTTGATTTATACTCCTTTAGAATATATAAAAATAACCAATACAATCAATAATATGAACAGCAATGTCTTTAAATTTAAATTATAAAACAATGAATTTTCACACAATTCCAAATCTAATATATTTAGAATTGTGATTTTACAATGGTGCTTTCCAAACATTGATTTTTTAGTCTTGCTTTATTTGAATTTAAGATAAACTAATTCATGATTAATACTGCTAATTTACTTCACATGTTTACAAATTCAGCCAATAAAAAAATTTATATTTAATTATAAAATTAAATCTACAGTTTTTTAAAAGAACTTTTTAAGTAATCCTTAATTATTTAAACTTTATCTTATGTGACCTTCTCCAGTAGTTTTTTACTACCAATCTACAGCCATCTCTAAAGCAGACAAAATTATCCACTGCAAACCCTAATTAAAAGACAATTTATTACTTTCCAAAATAAGAAATGTAGTTATATAATTAGAAATAAATTACAGGAGAAAGTATCTGCAAAGATGTATACATACACACATTAATAAGGGCAGTTAATGCCTTCAGTTCACAAAGTATATATAAATATCTGGTAAAATTTAAGAATATAGATATCTTTTCTCATTTTAAATTACAAACTCATTTAAATAAATAATTGTGGAAAATGTTAATTTAATCTTTTATATGTAAATTAGTATAAATAGTTTCCTTAATAAAATATTTTCAAGCTTCACTTCCTGACAGGTATGTTATTTGCAGGCAAATAAACATCTTGCACAGCTATGTTCATTATGTCATGTACTTACCAAATTTATTTTCAATTAATCTAAAATTTGAATTAATTCAATGAACATCAACTACCCCAACAATAGCTTCTGAATCAAATAACAGAATGCCTTAAAAACAAATATTCTGCTCTAATGTTAATAGAAATAAATCTTTATTAATAATATGAATAAAAAGGTCATTCAAATTTTAATTAGAATTTCAATTAATACAAATAAAAAAATTGATATTTTTTTTCTCTGATGATTTGCTAATTTTTTTTAAAAATAAAAATGAATTTTACACAACTTTAGAATACAAAATATTATTTTTTGAATATCAATTTTAGTTAATACATTTTTTAAAAAAATTTTAAAAATTATTTTTAAGTATTTTTTATAAAATTTGCAATTTTTTTATTATTAATGTAATAAAATTCAGTTGTCATAGTTTTAGCAAATATTTAAGATAATAATTTAAAATGTAATAGTATGTTCTTTCATTACTGAAAGGATATAAACAAAAATGAAATCCTTGAAGATTATGCCATTATGCCTTCGGCAATGCCATTTGCCTTCTTGTTTAATTTCATTTGAATCGCAGTGAAACTAATAAATATGGCCTGTTAAGAACTTCTGTTAATTAGGAAATAACTCAGGTATACTGAATGATTGTAATTACTATCCTTTAAATTTTAATCAGCATGCTTCCATTACACCAAGTATTTGATTGTAATAATACTAATGCTAATCACCTACACCTTGTCAATTTGATATTGAAACCATAGTATATGGGGAATAAAAAATGTTATGTACAATAATGCATATATAATGGACAACTAGATACTTGATAATGTACATTTGACTCAATTCCAACAAGAGAGTTCATGCAAATAAAGAGAAAAGATATAAGGCAACTAAAATATACAATTTAAATTTATATTTCAATTACAAATTCTTTGCGAATGTGACATAAGTATCAGGTAAAGTGTAAGATTCAAATACATTATACAGAGTCACTGTCCTTGATGAACTAATTGATTGTCAAAGGCATCTAATTATAACAATAGAAGAAAATTACAGATAAATAATTTAAGAGATTATTATCTAGAATCATTTTATTGCTTATACTACTTTAATATTTTTTTTAAAAAAATAAACAACAAATATTTATGATTAAACTGTATCTTGTAAATAGATAAAGTATTTTATTAAAAATAAATATCATTATGAAAATTAGCTAAATTTTTTGACAAAAATTAGTATATGTTTTAAGTTCTGATATAAACTTTGGTGAAATATTGAAGTTTAAAGATATCATGTTTAAAAAGAAAATGTTTCATAAACATAATTCATTAAAAAATGAAATTAATAAGAACTTAGTAAAATAATATTAGGATCTAATAACGTATATAAATTAAACGTATAAATATTGTTTACATTTAAATTATGAATTTTCAAAAAACACAATTTTTAAACTTGTCACTATAGAACTAAAATTATGAAGAGAAAAAATATATATCACATTTTTTAAAAAATGTAGTTTTTATAACCTTCACTTTCAAAAAATATCCATTTAATTTTTAAAAAATAATATTTTTCCTTTCATAAACAGCAATTGCCTTAAAAGTTAAACAAGTATGCATAATACTAACCATATGAAGAATCACTTTCATAAGCGTTGGGTCCGTATCTTTCTGACTGATATCTTCTTTCAGAAGTATAATTTTGATTATATTGATTATAATTTGATTGATATCGATTGTCACGTGGAGTATAATCATTTCTTCTGTCGTAGTTAAAAGAGGGTCTATTTTCATAAGCATTGTAATTCCTTCTATTATATCCATCATTATAAGAACTTCGATTACTATATTCATTATAGTAGCTCCTTCTTGGTGTTTCTTCTTGATAATTTGACTCTGGATCAGCATGCTCAAATCGACATCTATCTCCAAAACGGCAACAACCTTGTAAGTAATAGCGACATATAGTCATGCTTTGAAAGTATTCTAAATTTCTCGCACACGGAACATTCAAAAAATGTAAATAAAAATATTATAAGTATTGCCAAAACGAAATGACAAAATTTTGCCAAAGAAAGAAAAAATATTTCAGTACTCCTATTAGTTAAATAATGATTGATTTTCAATAAATTTCAGTACCTTTCCAATAAGCTTTCGAATGCGAAATGTAAAATATCAAAGTATTATTTTAATTTTTCATTTTCGGCAAGCATGCTGAACTATTTTAATTTAAAATGTTTGTTTTTCAAACTTTATGTTTTTAGTAGTGAAATCAATAATTTATAAAAACAAAGAAAGTAGGGAATTACGAATTAGGAGGCTCCTCTTTTAATTTTGTTGTTATTGTTCTCAAGTTCCGCTTTACAATGGAAGGAGAGGTGCAGTAGCTTCTGAGGATATGGACCCCTGAGAACCCGAGGGCAGAAGTCTGACCTCTAGCTTACACACGTCACTAACCCTTTTTACGGGGTGGACTTCATTCATGCATTTTTATTTATTCAACAACAGATCGTAATTTAGATCTGGAACAGAGAACAATCCCCCTGATCCAATACCCTAAGTGGTATTACTCTCTACATGGTGGACTTTATGACCACGACAGATTTAAAGTATGCCAGTCATACGGTGAGTCTTCTGCTGACAGATTCGAAACGACAGCACAAGGGATGTGAATATAACGTCCTACCACCCAGATTATCCTGGCCCTCCTCTTTTAATAAGACTGTTAATTTAGTTATGAATTTAAATTCATTTTTAACTTATTAATTATTTATCTTAAACCAGCTTTCTTTTTAACTGTATGAAGTTTTTTAATGTGTATTAATTTTTATTTATCTATCATGACTCTTGATTGCCAAGCATCTACATTTGTATCCTGTAAACGATATTATAAAACAGATAATCGATTAAATATGAATATTCTACTAACTAATATTCCCGTACTTGATTGATTCTTGTACTTTATAAAATGTTAATATTTTATCATTCATTTTGTATTTTTTTATAAACTTATTTATTGAGTAGCAAGGGAAATGAAGTTTTTTTAATCGTAATATTTGCAGATCTTCTCAGCCTAGAAGTCGAAGGCAATTCTTAATCAAACCAGACTAAGATAAGAATGTTGAAGTGAATCCGAAATATTATCAAACTAAAATTTAGATTAGAAGTGCGCGTTTGCTTCAAAACCTCTTGCTCCTTTCACTCTACCACAGCGAATGAGTGTTGTGAAATAGCGAATTTTACAGAGGAAAAAAACCTGGAGCTAGTTGTAGATACAAATAATGGGTATCGAAATTTTAAACATACAGCATGTACCCTATAAAATTAAGCAATAAATGTAATTATATTGAATCATATTTAAGATAATTCGCCCAGGCATTATATGTTAACATCCTGGGAATCATTATAAGAGACATCACTTTTAGCACAAATTCAACCAGATCTCCGTCTGCTGATTTGGGGTGGAAGTTTGGAAAGGGAGTGACAGCTCAGGCATTGTCCTCCTCGTCTAACCACTGTTCAAAATTAGGAAGTTCATTCCTTTCCCTATTATGTCTTTGAAAAAGGACGTTAATATAACTAAAGTAACTACGAGATCTCCACGATACTTTACGGTATTTTAAATGCCAGAAAATATAATAATAATGATGATACTAGACCATTTGTGCTAACAGCGATATAATCCATAATATTTAGTTGCTGCCATTCATCATGATTAAGTTACACCTAGAAGAGCCTATTTAGACAGGATAAAAGAGTAACCTTAATTCCTTATTTGCTGTTTTATGGAACAGATTAAGTATTGTTGGCAACTCTAATAAAATATGGAAACTACAAGGGATCCCATAACCAATGAATAAAGTATGAAATTCAATTAGGTTCAATAAAGTCAAGCAATTTTCATTCCTTTGCATCATATTCAGGATTATTTATGAAAATATTGTGATAAATAGCGACACTTTAATTGTGATATCCATTAAATGATTCCTAACGATAGCAAGATGCATATGGCGTTATTTTTTCTATAATAGGGATTAAACCAGATTTTCCTCATTCAAGACCATTATTACTTGGCTGATAAGGATTTGAAACATGAAAAATCAGATTTCACTCTATAAAAAACTTATTAAAATTTTCGGAGATAGCGACAAATTACTCCTTTCACATGTGCAAGTGATAAACATTTCTGTGACAGTACTAATTATTCAAAATTTCACTTGCATCTTCTTTCTAGTTTTTTTTTTTTAATATATAGAACCAATGCAAATTTCTGCAAATAGCATTCATTAAGAAAATCAGTGTACCATATCACAAGATTTCCCCCAGATAGTAGAGGTAGCTCCACCCAAATATCTATTTTTCAGTTTTGGTCTTGATAAAACAAAAACAAAATGTAATTTTTTATGAAGCATTTACCATTTACAAAGGATACTACCAAAATTCATTATAAGTGTAGGCCATGATGTACTTCACATATTCTTATATTTCTACTTGCCAAGATAGAATGTGAAAATATAGATGTATTATTAAACAAAAGTTGTAAATTTCTAAGACAATGACTTTAATCATGCTTTGACCATAAATTTCTTAAGAACAATATTAATAGTGAATAAAGTTCCTTAATTTTTAGACTTATAACCTTATATTATGGGCATCAAATTGAGAATATGTATGAAGAAATCAGTACAAGTTCTTTATAACATGATTTATTGACCTAATCCACTGGGATAGGAAACGGATCAAAGGTAATGGTACTCACACAAGCAAAATTGGAATAATACAATAATGTGCCTATGTCATCTTTTGAAATTAAATTGCCTCAAAAGGTTTATATATATATATACCAAGACTCCAAATGCCATTATATTTATTAACCTCGGATACTACCAGCTGTTGAAAAAGTATTCCTAAAGCATCTGTTACTCTTATAACACCACTATCTGATTTAGCCTGACTTGTATAATCTTTTTATATATTAGCACAGGAAGATTTTCTCTAAACTTTAAACTATACAAAGCAATATTTTTAAATTAATTGAAGGTACATTAATTAGTCATATGAATCGGGTATTTTTAATTCGCAAAATTCTAAATGAAAAATATAACTTAGAGTTCTTTAAAAAAAAAAAATCTAACTTTTCATATTGCAGAAACCTAAGATATAGTTTTAATCCATTATAAAAACTATGCCAAACTTTACTTATCCTTTTTCAATAAAATCATTTGCAGATCTCAAGATAATTTTTATTTATTCAACAGGGATTTGAATTCTTTTCTCTACGCAAAATATCTTATCATCAACCGCAATAAAAGTCACATTTTTTAGTGTACATCACAGTTACACAAAGTCATTTATCATGTGATCCATCTTTATATTACACAAAGATGTGATTCATCTTTTTGTGTTTTGTTTAACACTTTCAACGAAAGCAAGAGCATTTATCATTTTCTTTAAGATTTAACACAAAAATCAATGATGTAAATGATAATTTATTTTGCATCCCTTTTTTAATTGAGGATATATTTAATAGAATTCCAATCAGATTTTAGATCACTGGAATAAATTTCTTATTTTAATTGCTTAGTTTAATTTAAATTTTATAAGAAAATATAAAGGGATGAAATATAGAATTAACATCAATAAAAAATTTAACTTTTTTTTCCATTATTAAAAAAATAATAAAATGACCCAAAGGTTTCCTTCATTTAAGTAAAACAAACAAAATTTTTGAAAAATAAAAAAGTTGTCACTTAAAGATAGTAACTTGAAATTTACTTAAGATACTTAAGAGTTGTTTCCAAACACACAGAATGAGTGAATTTTTAAAGGACAAAACAAAAATTGAATTGATACAGATTATTCTATATCACTTGCAAATCCCAAGTTGAAGAAATAATTCAAGTTCAGAATTAGAAATATTTTGGTTATCATTGCCTCTTGTTTTACAATCAATGTCATTTAAAGTCAACATAAATATCCCGGCTTTTTAAAAAACAAATTACAGCCAGTCACCCCATTACCACAGAACTAAGCCATATAAACAGGTTATTGTGGCTGGCTGTTATGCTCTTTGGCTATCAAGCTTTTGCATATTATTATGCAAGATTGAATCGAGACTATTTTCTTACATATACATTTGCTGTCTTGCATTCTTCCAAATATGTAGAAGTATTCAGGAAATCTTCCATGTCCAAAAATAGAATTTATACTGTCTATTCTATATCACTTACATATCCCAAAATGAAAGAATAACTCAAGTTCAGCATTTAGCATTAGAAACATTTTGATTTGAAATATTATTTTTATTGTTTTGGTTCATAAGCCTGCTCAATGCAGTTTACTTTAACAGCATCATTATTCCTGAAATGTTGGTACTTTTACAAAAAAGATTTTTTAAAGATTAATTATCTACTCTTTACGGTTTTTATCAATATGAACTATTATGATAGCTAATTTTTACGTATAAAATTTCAACATATAATAAAATGTTAGTTTTTATTATATCTATTCATTTTTGGTACAGAGAATTTCAATCAATTTTCCTTTCAAACAACTTTATTCCCATAACTGTACTTATAGTAAATTTGGCATGTTAACTCTACCATAACTGTCTCAAAGTAATATGTTTCAGTAGCAGTGAAAATGTTAAATGAGAACATCAAGTTAATTCTTCAACTTAAAACAGCTTACAGTAATTTAAAACAATTAAAAGAAAAATTAAATTTAAAAAAATTAAAAATATGCTAACTCAAATATTTTATAAAACAAAAATATTTTTAACAATACAAGATATATTTAAAAAATCCTTATTTATTTGCATTCAAATACTAATTTCATTATTCAGAGTTTAAATAACTCTAATTTATATAAAATAGAATAAAACTATTCTATAAAATAATTAGACCCAGTAACATCCAAAAAAAATCACTCTTTTTATTCAGTTTAGTTTAAGTCAAACAAACATATTTTATCAGTAACAAATAAATTCAGGCACAAAGTTTCGGCGATCATATTGCTTTATTTATAGCATGAAATCCATCTATCCTTTCTAACATAAGTTTCATTGTAATCCAAAATAAATTTTACTTACAATTATATACTTTAAGTACGAAATATCTATGGTTTCCAAAATAAATGAAAAACCTGAAAGAAGTTTAAAAATTACACGTATCAAAACTCAGCAGTAGAGTACCACACTCAAAGTTTTGATTTTCTATCTCTTTCAAGCAAAAACAGAGAATAGATTAGTTACAATCTGCATAGTTAAATGCAGTTTTATTTTTTAGTGCAGCAGAAAAGATAAAAAGTATTCTATTATATTTTATGTAAAATTTCATTGCTAATTATCTTTAAAGAAACTACAAAAAGATTTCAATTTTAAAAAATGTGTCGTCTCACAATAAATTTCTAAATATTTCCATAATCCTCAGAACACATTATTTTACATGTAAAAAAAAAGCTTACAAATTGAAATATATGTCAATGAATTGTAGGCATTAGATAGTTTCATAAATGTTTCCAAATGAAGAAACATAGTATTGTTAAATTCTTCAAATATATATTAGTTTCAATCTTTTTTTGAAATTTTTAGTTATTTAATAAGTTAATTAATAAATTTTTATCTTTGGTAGCTAGTATTACTTAATTTAAAAAAATCAAGAGTAATAAAAACAGAGGGTGATACAAAATTAAAAAATGTAAAAAAAAAAAACTTAAAGTTTAATACAAGTTAATGTATTTAACATACAGTATTTGGTTAACCATTCAGTTTATAATGTAAATAAATAGTTTTATGATGAAGATATTCGTTGATAAATATATATATATGCTAAGTCTTTAGGAGGATTCTCAGACAAGGCAACTTTGTTATCATTAAAAATAACCCAACGACCATCTTTCAAAATGTGACACACATAATGGCCAGCGACAGTAGAAGTCCCCATATGACTTATGAATGCCACCAACTTGTACTCTGCAAGGTAAAAAAGAAGGAAAAAAATTAAAATCCAAATATTTCAAAATGTACTGAAACTATTAAAAGCAGCAAAAAATAACCAAACCAGGTCATTCATGTTAATGAGGTTAAATTATATTGCTTACAATATAATATAAATTGTCAAAAACTCTGGCAGAATAATAAGCGTAAAGCACCAAACACATCTTGAAATGTTATAATGCATTACTTGACTGAATCAGTCACTTTAAGTGACAGACGTGAACATCTAATTTATCAAGGTCAAAACTTTTCAATCTGCATATGGTATCAAAGGAATATATTATATAATGACAACCTGATTAATTCAGATGAACTTTTGTAGCAATAGCAATTACATATAAAATAGTGATTTTATTCCCAATGCATATTGATCAAAAGATCATGACTACAAAAGAATGCATAAATGTCAGAACTGCTTCCAAAAGAACAGTTAAAACTCACCTTTCTTCCCTTCATATACTTCACAATATTAAAACAAAACAATTCTACTATGATGATGTACTGCATGATCATTAAAGATTTTTTCAAAAGTGTTCTATTATAACTTAAAATTTGTATGAACAATTTTAAGCAGCATGAAATACAATTATAAAATATTTCTAATGACCGGATATTTCCACTTCCACAAATAAGTACTAGCAGTGTAAATAAGAAATGAAATATTTTTTTCAAAAATTAAAAATTCTTTATTACTTTCAATTCCATCACGAAATTGAGCTTTTACTTCTGGTGCAGAAGGTGAATCTACCTCCATTTCTTCTGCATGACTGAAAATCCAGTCTACAGCTCTTTCCAAATTATTTTCCTACCAAAAGGGAAAAAATATATATGTGTACTACAATAAGTATTAAAAAATAAATACTAATTTATATAATTTTAAATTGATAAATTATTTATAAAATGAAATAGAATCGGGCAATTTCACAACATTGCAGATAAAATTTCTTTCAGTCTGCATTAAATTTTTCATGAACATCTTCGATCTGTTCCAATTATGAAATAGCCAAGACGATTATTTCAGAAATCACAAATACCATGTATTAAATATTTTACTTGCCATAATAAAAAATATCTCATATGAAGACAGATTTTCAATTAATATAAAAGAATTTTTACTTAATTTTAGAAACAGTGACAATTATATACAATTTGTTTGGATATTTTAAAGTTTAAACATATTTGGCATGACAATATTCAAACAACTCAAAAGTCCTCAACAGAGAAAATATTTATTTAAAAATTTTCACTTGTTAATTGATGATGATGGCAAGTCCACTTTACAACAGAAGGAAAGATGAAGTAGCTTCTGAGGGTATGGACCCCTGAGCACCTGAGGGCATATGTCTGACTTCTAGCTCATATGAAAACATACACACTTAACTCATTTGCTTGCACAGCCCCTTATTACCAGGAGGAATATTCATAAACCTCACAGATACTCTGTGCCATATAAAACTATTCTACATATAAAAAATATTGAATAAATCAATTCAAAATCTTCTCGTTTATGTCATGTTATGTCCCATCGTTATGTCACTGGTTAATTAGTAGCAACTTATTTTTCATAATCACAATCTATGTGAAACATTACAATAAAAAAATTCTTCAGCATACATTGGCTTATAAAATACTTACAGTTGCTTCTAATGCTTTAGCAGCCTGAGAAGGTGTGAAACCCATAGAAACTATTGTAGAAACAGCTTCTGGATTAGGAGTAAAGCTAGTTTTGCCTTTCTTAGCACCAGGAAGATGAAAAGGATCTCTGAAATCTACACAGAAAAAAAAAAGTCCAATAATTTTATAACTAAATAACAAAGTAAAATTTCACAAAGTAAAATTTAATTATAAAAATAATTAAAAAATGAGGAAATGCAAAAGGTATAAGGCTTCTAAAATAGTATGCCATATATATATATATATATATATATTGAAATTCAAAAATAGTTTTCTAAAGAAGTCATTAAAAAAGAGTATTTTATTAAAAGTTTTAGCGATCATCAATCACAGAAAACCAGATAATTGCTTAAGATAACCATCAAATACTGAAATGCCATACCTGGATCATTCATATGCTCCATAACCCAATTCATGGCAGCATCTATACATTGATTTTGAGTAAAATACAAAGCTTTCTTGCATGCATCCACAGGAAATCCCATATCACACAACTGATATAACAATGCTTCATTATATTCAAATTCTGAAAAATATTTCAAAAATATTTATTATCTTTAAATGCAGGAATTATAGTAATAAATAAACATGAAAATAAAACATAAGTACTAAAACTAACAGCATTGAAAATTGTTACAATATTTAAAAAAATATTAATACTAGTATAGATGCTCCTAATAAAATAATGAGAAATTTTTATGTGCAAGTATCAAAAATCAATGTATGCATTTACCCTTTTCAGTAGATACTGATTCGGGAAGTTCTTCTTCTCCTGGTTGCATACCCTTTCCTCGAAGTGAAGATAGATCCAATTCTTCAGGCACATCAAGAGAAACATCTAACACATGAACACAAAAACATTAAAACCTTCTAAAGAAAAATATAGTGAATGGAAGCGAATAAAACATTTTTATTGAAAATTTGAACTTAAATTAATAACAAAAAAAATTGCATATTGTATTCTTCATTTTCATTGTAATTCAAATATGTTTTTTTAAACATAAATACATAATACACAAAAATATACAATATAATTATAACAATATAATAACAGGAAATTTTTAAAATTCAAATTTCCCATTAATTACACAATTCATAGTAATAGATTATGGTAGTTCCTAGTGCAGATTAAAAACAAAACAAAAAATTATGACATTTAAATCCTGATAGGAGAAAAAATAAATTTTTTTTCTTAAATGGACTATTCTTTTAGAAAAAATTTACTATTTATAATATGATTTTTTTTTTATAACCAGGCAAGAAAATTCTAAATAGTTTATCAATATTTAAAAAAAGTAAATTGGAGTATTAAAATTGACTTAGCTTATAATAAAGAATTGAGAAAATGTACTAAGGATTTTATAAATTCCAATTGCTCAAATTCCATGAAAAAAAGAAGAAAAAAAACTGCTATGGCAATTTTTGAGCTGGGTAAGTGAATGGCAACTGATAAAAAAAACACCTTATATTTAATGCATGATATCTTACCTAACTTTTTTGGAACCCAGTCATCACCAATAGTAAACTTCTTCAGGTGTAATACTAAGTAATCAGGAAAGGTGTGTAACCTAGTAGTTCTGAAACAATTATTAATTTATTATTATAAAATGTAGGATAATTGACTAAATAATCAAATATATATCAAGGTACTTTAATAAAAATAATTATTTTAAAACTCAAGAATCCATTTTTATTATAAAATAATGAAATGGTAAATCTATTTAAGAAATTATTTGACATTCTATTTTGATGAAATATTATTAGTCCGCTGCCATTTCAAATTTGACCAAGTTTTACTTCAAATAAAAAGCCTCTTTCAGCAATAAATATCTAATTAGATATTCTCTTAAGCACTATTCAGAAGTGAATGAAACAAAAAAAAAAATAATAAATGCTTAAGAAAGTAGAAATAAATAGATGACTTACTTGTTAGCAGTTGATTTAGCATTTATTGCTGTACTATAAAAGTCATCGACTAGCTCCATAGATGAAAAAGAATCTATACAAGCTTGAAGAGGTATTCTGGGTCTGATAATTTCATCTGGTTTCCTTAAATTAAGAAATAAGTAAAATGTGATTTAAAAAAATAAATGCTATAAAAAATACATGATTACAAAAAACATGATCCAATTTTTAAGATTTTAAAAACTAGACAATAACTATTACACAGACAATATGAGAGTTTATTTATATGGATGCCCCATATTAAAGCAAGACCAAAGCAATTTTGGGACTACATAATTTTGAAACACGGTCATTTGGCTCCCCCGGATTTAATGCACACAACACTCCTATACATGACATTTATGGATGGCCTCTATCCTGAAAACCTCTGGTTCCAAATCTGAGTCTCCTAAGGTCCACAATGAGGCAGAGACTTTATAAATTTGAAAATTATTTTGTAAGAGACATCTTTACAAATCTGTTTCAAGTTACATAAGAGAAATTACTATATTGATAAATCAACTGCAGAGCAAACTGCAATCAGGCTATCATCACTAGCTTCCACAAGAAGTTCAGTTGCTAACTTCCAGAAACTTTATCTATGGGGTTGCATAAAATATTTTTTCCAGAACAACAGCTTAGCAGAGTTAGAATTACTCCAACCCTCTAAACTATAACACTGAATATATTGCAAAGAGAATGGAATAAGTGCAAGTACAAAAATCAATATCAACCAAGGATTTTATGGTAATCAAAATGAATACTGAAGGCATTTAAAATTTTATATTATTTTTAAAAGAAACGACCAGTCAAAATAGCAATTTTTATTTTAGATAAACATTTTTTGTAACTGTCCTATACTAATAGTACATATAAACACACTTTTATAAAACCTTATGCAATCTTCTTTTTTTTTAATTATATGCTTCAAGTATAAAGATTTTATTTTTACTTACAATCGATCACCTCTAGCGAGCACTTCAGCCTTTTTGATTTCAAAAGCATCAAGTTCCTCTGGAGGAAAAAAAAAAAAAGATTGAAGGGCAAAATATTATTTAATTTATAAAATAAATGGTTTTCTAAGCTAAATAAAAAAAATAGTGAAATAAATACAAAATGTAAACAGAAAAAAAAGTATGCTTAGATTTTTTTTTGTTTTAGACACACTTTCTAGAAATTAAAAGCAATAAAATCACAAATATTAGCTGCAATTAAAATTAACAAGTGAAAAGAAGCACTAAATTAAAATAAACGGTTGACCATTAAACATATAATTTTATTACATGGGTAAGAAATAGGCAACGAGTTCTTTAATGATTAATTATCATGTCAGAACATGATGTTTTTGGGATGAGATTTTTGGCATCAACAAAAATGTGTGGGCATTGAAATGAAATTTTATTATCTGCACGAGCATTTGAAAAAAATCAGCTTTTAATAATGTGTTACCATTGCCTTTTACAAAAGCTGATTAAAAAAATAAGTTAATTACTACAGCAAATAAAACCTAGCAAAATGTCATTTTAAGTATGTGATTATATGAAATGAAATAAATAGGAAATGTGAAATTTTTTCAAACAATCAATACGAGACAAAGTTTTTGGATGGATCATTTCAATACTAAAGTGACTCATTCAATGAAACAAAGATGAATGCCTTAAAAAATATGCACATACATTCATATAATCACGAAAAAGAAAAAAAAGAAAAAAGAGTTAAATGTTTTCCGTATTGTAAGAGGAAAACAAAAAGAGATGTGTAGTATTTTTTTATATAACTTGGAAATATTTTTCTATATTGATGAAGCCTCTCAAAAAGAAAAAAAAATGATACATATGTGATTTATACACATAATTTCGAAATTCAGTAATTAATGCCTATAAGATAATTTTAAAATGTGATTTGAACATTTAAATTGCGAAAATCGAAACTGGAAATATCTTGGCTAAGATCCAAGAGTATATTTGTGAATTAGTTTAATTTTAAAAAAAATTAATATAACCTTTATTGATAGCAGCATCTAGAGGTATTGGAAGTGACAAAAGATAATCAGTTTTTGTAGTGTATTTGACTTTCTTTGAAGCAGAACACTGCAAACGTTCTTCAACTTCAAATTTCAAGGCATCAGCTGGATTTTCTCTGCCACGAGAATTTCGCTAAACATTCACAGAAAAAAATAAAATATATTTTAGACATTAATTCCAGAAAACGTCATAGGTAAAATATTATAGCAAAATAAAATTCTACACAATCTAAGAAATAAATTTAACATCTGCAATATAATTAAGAAATGACAAAATGTAGACTGATATTTCAAAATTAAAAATGCTTACATAAATCAACATGACTTTCAATATTTCATCATAATTATGACAAATTGTATTAACTTATTTGTATTAATCCGACTCGTTTTAGTTGTTGTAATTATAAACTTAAAGTTTGCCGAGAAAATGATATCACAAAGCTTTTAATATGAAAAGGGTTTTAATTTCTGGTCAAATTTACAGTTGAAATAAGCCTGCTTTATTGTCAGAATATATTCCAAGGGAATTTCATTGTAAATAAACTGAATACTGAAAATTAAGGCAGTTTAAGACAAAATTAAGAATGCACATTTTAAATTTGGAGGGTTTATAAAAATTTTTAGTAGTGCAGTAAATTACAATTGCAGATCATGATCAACAACTGCTTTGCATGTTAGTGTTTCCATGAATATCAAAGGAATTTGAAAAATCAATATCTACGAAAAAATTTAAAACTAAAATAGGTGAAATTCTGTTATACTTATGAAGGATTTCAAATAATTAGGTATTGCATTAAAAATTTTAAAAAATTATTCTAATTTTTTCTAACAATTAATTTTATTAAAAAGATTTTAAACGGAGCACATTACTTTATGAAAAGTTGGAATTTTTTAAAATAATTTATTTAAATTGTTATACTTTGATACATCATCAACATGAAATGAGCTAATTTACTAATGTAGAATGATATTCTGACCACATTAAGTTTTCATTCACATTTTCTTTCTTTGCCAATTTCATTTCTATTTCTTTTCTTTCAATTTATATTTTTTGCTTAAATTTAAAAACTCTTATTCATAACTAAATCCACAAATGTATGATGGAAGTTTCATCATCCAATTAGGAAGAGAAATTTTTTTAAAAAAGATGTGTGGAAGATATAATTACCTCTAAAACACTTATCAAGTGCAGAAAGAATTCTTGAGCATCTTGCTGCCTTTTAGTTGAAAATTCTGGATGTCCTTGGCCAATAAGATTTTTAAACATACGAGGTTTAATTCCAGGCAATTCCTAAATAATACAAAACTAATATAGTTTTTCTTCACCAAATATCAAGCTTTCATGAAAAAATCAACTATCATGAGAAAAGTTTAAATAGAGTCAAATTAACTTTTTATATATGTAAACAAAATTTGGAAGTTGTGTGGAAATAAAACCGGAATGAATCAATTTCAATTAATTTTACTATTGAAATTATAATTTCTGTAAGAGGATAAATGAATACATTCATTTGCACTAAAACACAAAAATAAAATACACAGGAAATTTTCACTCCAGCAAATTTACAAGGAGAGTCTGACACAGATTTCTTTGACAATGAGGACTTAAGAAACAGAATCTCCAGTATTTTTAAAGGTTCTTTATCTAAGTATGTCATAGGAGTTATGGATTTTTATCTTTTTTCTCATAGGGTGAGAAAACTGCCAACAATTTTTTAGAGCAAGTATTTGAGATAATTAAATGGAGAGGGATTCAGATCAGGAAATATGAGAGTATTTTAGAATAAAGCAATAAAGGCCAAGATAAACATTAGGAAATCAATTAATATTTAAATTAGATCAAGAAATATTATCAAACATGCACACACACACTATTATATATATATATATATATATATATATATATATATATATATATAGCAACATTTCAAATTTGCATACCGGTACAGCTTCTTGTGAATCTTTCACATTTTCAGGTTGCTTGGAATACTCTCCACTCCACAAACCATAGCCAAGTTTAGCCCTTTAATAAACGAGGTATATGATAAATTTTAAATGAGAATCATAGAAAAATCCTTTTAAATTCAATTTCAACATAGGAGTTAAAAAAAATGATATTTATGGCATTTTATCAACAGAAAAATACACAGGATTAATACCAAAGAAAACATAAAAACTTATTTTGATATTCTATTAAGGCTTTAAGTGCTCAATTTCCAAACATTTGTTTTAATATAAATAAGGTTAGCTATATCTAATCAAGATTTTTGGCAGCATCAAGTCCTATATTTGCTTGATAAGAAAAAAGAGGAGGGGAGAGGGGTATTGATGTACAATTAGATGCATCAAAACATAAAAATTAATATTTTTGCATATTTAACATAAACAGACCATTGATAAATTCCAATGCTATTATTTTTGCTACCGTTCTCATCCTAAATATAAATTCAAAGGAAATGTATATGGTTATGAATAAAGGAAATTCATAAAAATAATTCTTAAAAATTTTATATACTTTTTTTTATGTTTATAACACATACATTACAGATAGATAAGAATGAGATTTTAATTGTCAAGCAATAATTATTTTGAAATATTTCTTTATTGGACTAAAAAGTAAGAATCACAAATTTTTATTATAGTTTCACGTTTAGCAATAGTAAAAGATAATTTCAAACTATATCTTCTCAGATATTAAATATATATTTTTTAAAAAATGAATAGAGGAACTTTCTCTCTTCCACAATTTAAATGAAACTAAACAATCTGACAAATTTTGATATATTTTTATCTACAGTATGTTAAAATAAAAGAACAGACTAATCAATAAGAATTTTATATGAAAATGTATTTAAAAATATTAAATTTATCAAATTTGAAATATCTTTAAACATAAATACACAAAACTTATTTTAACTGCTAGTTTAAAATTTTAAAGTTCAGAAAAAGTTTTATTTCTAATTATTTTTTAACCATAAAATATTCGATAAAATTGTCCCCAAAAGAAAATCAAAATACAATATATCATAATCAACAAGCCATATTACATCAATTACTCCTAAGTGATAATGATGACTAAGGCAAGGAGAATCTAGACACTTTGAAAAACATTTCTATTAAAAGTAATTTAAATAACACCTGATTTAAGATACAAATTATTTACTTTAAAAAATTAGGTTTTATAGAACAATACTTCAAACTACCAAACCCCATCAGAAACAAATATGACTAGACTAAACATAAAATATGTGCCATAAATGTAGGCATGATTAAGGAAACCATTATTTCATTTCATATAAAAGAAAAAAAGGAGAAGGAAACAAAAAACTAAATTCACATACTTAACACCTATGAAACTAATTTAGATTATGAAACTTTAGAGATAAATTTTTATTTAAAAAAAAAAAGTTTTCCCCCTTTCAAAAGTTTTTTTTTCTTTTGTAAATTATAAAAGCATGATATATACTCACATTTGAACATTGAAATTTCTTGGTGCTTCATTCATAAATTCTCCAAATATGTCTCCACATCTTTTAAAGTAACTGCAAAATTAAATATTTTGAGCAAAATTTTTTAAAACCCACTAATATTTAAAAATTAGTTAATAACATAAATAAATAACTTATAAGTTATTAAAATAACTTATAAATTATTTATAATATAAAGTAAACTGCAACACTCCCATGCAAGTACCTATAATAATCATAAGCATTTATATCATACAAGTCAAAATATAAAAGACATTATTTAGAAACCAAAAGAATAAAAAGAAATCTGAAAATGGTAAGTAAAAAAAAAATTACAAAAAATTTTAGTTTGAGATGCCTACTTCTAAACTCTAAATATATGTAATAGTTGCAGTATATTTCACTTCACTTGCTTGCATGAAAAAGCAAACTTGTATGTCTAAGAATTTTTACAAATTCTCATATTCATAAGAAAAAGTATCAATAAATAATTTTATGCTTTAATTTTAAGCTAAAAAAAGGATGGAAAATATATTTTCTCTTTTAGTTAAGCAATCTATTTTTCAGACACCAAATCCTTTTATAAAGTGAATATATATGTAAATGTGCATTGTAAACCATATTAATGAATGCAGGTTACAGAATTGTGACCCAACATCATAAAGATAACAAATGTTGGATTTTCAATTTCTGTTTTATTTTTCTCTCAAAAGGCACCCTGCGCAGCTCAACAGCAGGAGAAAGTTTATATTGCATAGAAAAAGGGTAAAAAGGAGCGAAACATTTATCTCTGAATTTATATACTATGATATCCACCCACTCGGCACATGGAATCAATGACACATTATCTTTAAAATACTTCATTTGAGTCACTAAATATAAAAAGTAGAATGCATCAGGAAATAATAAAACATTTTAGAGTGATGTTATTATATACTAAATTAAGACAAAACTTTAGAAATTATTACAACTGAAATTAAGATTTAAAAATATCATTACACACACACAAGCACACACACACACAGTTCAAACTAAAATACTTCAGAGAAATGGATAAAAGTTGAAATAGTGATGTTTAAAGTCCTTTTTGGTTAGTGTCAATTTGTTTGTTTGCATTCCTATTTTTAAAAAATTATAAATTGAAAATTTATAAAAAAATAAAGGATGTTTTCATCCTTCAAAAATTTATAAATATTGCTTCAGTATTATAAATCAAAATAAGAATTATTATTAGAGAATATAAACATTTTGAAATGTACATAAAAATCTACCAGGAACTCAAAATATCAATAAATCATAGCTCCCAGCTATTAACTCAAAATTAGAAAATATTGTCACGAAAACTGAATTAAAGATATGGATAGTTAGAAACAATTGCGTTTATTAGCACCAAGCAACTCGCCAGAGAACCAAATGAAGAACTGAGCAGAACTCAGCTTTTATACCTCTGGAGAACATTTGAGAATCATCTCGCTCGAATGGCAAAGAAGGTTCTAGAATCATCTTGATTTTAGAGAAATAATAAGATCAATTTTAAATTAAAATTCCCGTTTTTGGATATAAATGAGCTGGCCGGGAATCGAACCAGGGGCCAAAGGATTTACAGTCCAATACTCTACCAATCGAGCCATGGTGAATCATAAGTCTTTCTTTCCGCAGTAATATTATATATTTAAACTACTTTATTGTGAAAATTTAGATTTCTATTCCAAAACAGTATTGATATTTGACACATAGGGTTTGTATAAATCTAAATATGAAGACAACTCTTTAATTAATTTATTATATATATATATATATATACACACACTGGTCCTCTTACAAGTTCTCTTTAGGACTTACCACTAAAGAGGAATTTAATGTTATAATATACCTAATATAGAAGCCTAAACTGTATTACTTTATATAGTATGATCTAATACTATATTAGATCATAATATAAAAACAGCATAAGTATAGATTTGAAAAAAAGGAATTTGACAGTATATACCATAGTTTACTGATCTCAAAACTCAACAGACAAAAGATTCTTAATACTTATCAAGAATATAGATAATATTTCTTTATTCTATTACAATTTTCATTACTTATAGATATACAGGTTTTCAGTTTTAATGTTCTGTTCCCATGAATTATTTAAATGAAATCAGTTTATAAGATAAAAGTAATATTTGGAAGTGAAAAAGAAAATAGTGATTGGAATGTTATTTTTCTTTATTATAAACCGAGTAACATAAACCCAAATAAGTATTTTATGTTAACATAACAGAATTAAACTTTCCATTGAAACCATACAAAATAGATAAAATTGCTGCAAGAAAAATAAATTAATACAGATCTAAAAGTCTTAAGAGGGGAAAAATCCAAGAATTTCGCTATATATACATATATATAAATATCTATATTAATAAAAATGGAACTCGAAATGCGTTGCTAAGCGCAAAACTAGAGAACGGCTTGACCGATTCGGCTAATTTTTATTTTAATATTTTCGTTAAGACACGAGGATGGTTCTTATGGAGAGAAAAAATGAAAAAACTGAGAGGAAAATAGTTAAAACGACACTTTTCTTCCTTTCCCACCAAAAATCTTCATTTCCTTACCCCACACCAACTGAGTGAAGTCAGTTGGTTTTCATTTATATATAACGGGATGTTTAAAAAAGAAAGAAAATGGTTGCTTTTATTATTAGTCGGTATTGATATTTAATCTATGCTTGCTCGAAATAAAGTCTGGGCAGGGAAGAAAAAAAGAATAACAAAGCGAAAAAAAGATTTGTAAACAGAAGAGTAGTGAAGAAAAAAAGGACAGAAAAAAAGAAAAAAGAAAAAAAGTGTGTGTGTGTCACCATTATTTCCTTTGTGTGCGGCATTTTCCCAGGTGTTTTTAAACTTTTGCATCGCTTGAAAACCAATTGTGTCTTTGTTTAGTGTGTTTACCTTTATGAAAATTTGAATCTCATTATTCTATAAAAACGTAGAATTTTAGACCTTTCCCTTCACCATTTAAGTAAAATATCAATTCCGGGACAATCATTGCTCGGATAGAAAGAGAAAGATGAGTAGTACAATGAACAGAACATCTGAAGAAAATTATACTAAATAATACTATAAATGAATTATATGATTATCAAAATTTGTTTGTTTTAAAAATATTTTGGTAAAAAACCTATTATGAGACACAGCTACATAAAATATTATATGAAAATTTTAGCGAGCATTAATACTGGCGAACCGACTGGTCGCCAAAGGCTGCTAGTATATATATATCATTCCTAAATAGAACATATGTGAAACATCTTTTTAGTTTATATGAATAAAAAAATAACACAGTTAAAGAATAAAATATTGGAATCATAATATAATTACAATTCTTAATATTTATATAGCCTAATTTAAATCTACTTCAATAATAAATAACTTAGAATAAAGATATACTGAGAATAATTTTTAAAATCAAGTGAATAAAACTTCAAATTAAAGAAGCTACTCACCAATTTATAAAATCGGGTATGTTGAAAAGAACCTGCATAACAGAATTGAGATAACAAGAATTGCCCAAATTTTCTAAGCCTGTATAACCTGGACCATACAAAGGAATTAATTTTGCACCAGATTCTTGAATTATAGCCCATTCTCCAATACGTTGATTTAAATCAATTTCTAATTCAATCATAGATTTATCAGTCTGAAAAATAAAATGCCCATCATGAAAAAAAATTACAATATGATGCCAGAATATTATTTGATTTTGAAGGAAATAATTTATTAAAATATTATATAAAATTCAAAAATTTAACTGCAGAAAATATTCAGTGACAATAAATATATTTTATTCAGTGACAATAAGTATATTTAAAACATCAATATTATCTTTACTCATTTTTTATGCTAAATATATGCTAAGAATAATTTACATGAGAATAAGATTCAGCCAAAGTAGAATCTTTAAATAAAAAAAATAGAAGTCTTTTCTTAATTTTTTATGATGGACAATTCTTTTTATGAAAATAAATAGCAAAAACATACATATCTAACACAATGCTCTATTACATTAAAATTTCAACCTTTCATTGGTGCTTTCCAATCAATACTTCAATGTACACAATACACTAAAAATTGCATTTTATTTTTAATTTGAGTAGCATGTTTGCAAAGAGTAACAAAATTTTCTTTTATCCAGAAGTGGCTTTTTAAAATGCTGAATAAAAAATTCTTCATTCACACTTTTATTTATTTTAATACATGAAACTTTATAATTGTATCAAAATATCCCACTTAAATTGTATTTATATAATGATGCATCAGAAAATGAAATGCACATAGAAAAAAAAGAGAAATTAAGCACATGAACAAAAAAAGGTTCTATACAATAAACTTAATGTCATTTAACATGCATTATTCAAACTCTTAAGAAATTTTTTTTGAAAAAATAAGAATATGCAAATACCTTTTGCAAATCTTTAATATTGATTCCAAAATGAGCCAAATGTTGAGGAAGATTAGGATCTTCCACCATATCATCTTCATCATAAGAATAAACGTCTAACACAAAAATAAGATTAATTCAATTAAAGAATAAGCATAATCTTAAATCATCAAATAACCCAAAATTATTTTGATTTTTGAATGAAAGCATCTTAGTCTGATTAATAACTAAGTATTCTCACCAGAGGCATCAGAAGTTATAGTACCCAGTTTCACAACTAGAGGATATTTGGTTTTTTCATAGTGTTCAACAGCATGATTATTGCCTCCCTGACCATTGAAATATTTCCTACCGCAATGAATCGAGCCATCTGTCAAGTTGAGCCAAAGATTTTCTTTCAAACCACAAACTTGACACTGCCAGTCTCTTGGTGGAATTTTCACACCATTATCAAGTTGAACTAAGGTGTTGGCATGCCTAACAGAAAGGAAGAAATTTACAAATAACTAGAAATTTTGGAAAAAAAAAAAAAGCAGATTTATTTATGTTTTTTTTTTACTATGTATAGCAAAAATGTAAGAAAGGTTATCTTTTTATTAATACAATGAAAATTTGCATGATAAAGTTCTCTAAAAATATTTCAGAAGGATAAAATTATCTATTTAATATTGCATTAAAATGAGCTATATATATATATATATATATATATGAAGATGTTTATTATTAATTCAACAAATTTACTTGGTGACTTTTCGTTGCATCCCATCCCATGTTCCAGCCAATGCTGCAGCTTCTTCTTGAATAATTGCAGCATCAATTTCAAGAAGAGAACTAATGCTAAGCTGGACCTAATATTAAAAAAAAAAAAGAATTAAGATATAAATAATTCAAAATCACCAAATTTTCAGAAAAATATCAATTTAGATTATGCTTACAGATTCAGGTAAATCAGGACAAGGTAAAGCAATAATATGGAATTCTGGCAGAAGAATTAGATTGTTGTGATCCTCATACTCATATTTTTTGCCTTCTACATTAAAGCCACCTTCTAAACCTGGAGTATTATTATCAATAAATAAAAATTTATATCATTATGATTGCACAAATAACCAATGACAAAATAATAAATATTCTAATAAAGTACACTTTATATAGTATACAGTTTATTTGTAAAATTAGTCTATTTATTTCTTCTAATTATTTTGTAACCGATTTGAAGAAACTAACTTTAAAAATACAGCCTCTTAAAGGTGTTACAAAATGATTTTAGAAATATATAAATGATGAAATAAAATAAGAAAATACTGAGATCAAAAAGTAGAATTTGTAGAATATATTAATGTGTGTGTGTATTTAACAAATACAATTTAATTTTTGTTGTATGATTTCAAACCATATCATAAACAAAATAAACCAATCAAATTATTCCATAAAAAGTAAAATAAAGCTTAATGGTACATAGTTGCTGAACAGATAAGTTTGTGATTCAAGCTAAGTCATCACATATAAATAATAAAGTGTGTATAAAGTATATAACAAGGAAAAAAATAAAAATTGCACACAAATCTTATTATAAAATATTTACCAATGGCTAATTTAGTTGGAGTACTTGCAGGTGCATCTTCTTGGACCTTAAAAAATGTAAAATCATTAATTATTTATCATTATCTACTTCTCATGTTTATTTTAATGTTACTTTAAATGAATTAGTTTTTAACTTATATGTAAATAATTTAATCTAAAAATTTATGAAACATAAAATGTAGAACAATTAATTCAACTTAAGTCATTATATATAGAAGAAAAGCAAGTTACTAGTGAGTCAGTTTATAATTTTAAATTAGCAAGAAAAGACAGACCTAATGGAACAACACAAACTGAAAAGAATATTAAAACTAAGACATAAAGTATAATAATTGTTAAGCCTAATTAACTAAATTTAAACAACAACAGGTAAAAAAAATTTATTTCATACATCTAAATTAACATTAAAGAAGTCTTTTCATACAGTTGCATTAAAAAAGGAATGAAAAACTTTTTTTAAACACACATATCTAAGAAGTAGATCATGCTGATATAAAATTTAAAAAAATGGACAAATTTTTCAGAATAAATTTATATTAAAACAAAGTTATTAAAAATTGTTTTAAATATTTTACCATTAATTATTAATGTGGTAAACATAAATTTAATGGTATCTAAATTAGTATTTTATTGATTAAACATATATTTAATTGCCATATTTAAAAAAAATACAAATATAATACTACAAAAAATATAACAAAGATAATAAGGTAGTAAAAAAAAATTAAAAACTCAAATTCTTCAAAATGATTTGGAGAGAAAAAAAAAGGAATAATATACAGAAAAAAGACATTTATTCCAGTTAAATTTCAAAGCAACAAAAAAAAAATCTTCATTTTTGTCAGCATATAGTTGTTGAAAATGAAAAATAACAATTATTAAAACTAATTAACATAATTCTATGCTTAACATTCATATCTATTAGAAAACTTTTTAAGGTGACCAAAAATAAGTTTCAAACTTATAAGGGGTAATAATTTAAAAGGGTTAAATAATAAATATCATACTGTAATGGAGGGAAAATAATCACACATAGTAATGGTCTAAACATTTTTTTTTATTTTACCTATAAAATTTTCAATATTTAAAATAAGAATACACATCCTCATTTCAGAGCAGAAAGTCATTAACTGACGCAAAGCATTTTATAACTAAAGACTGTTCCCCCCCTCCTAATTAAAATATATTAATCAATTTTTAATCTGAATAGAACTTCTTGATAAGGAAAATTCAATTCATCATTTTTTTCTTTTAATTTAAGAAAGAATTACTATTTTCATTAGTTTTGTGACATATGTATACTCCAATTAATAAGTTTTTGCTTTGAATTGAGGATACTTTTATATACCTGAAGTGCACGGTTGCAAATCTCGCGAAGTTTCATAGGCACCAAAGGCTTCCAGATAACTTGTTTACGTTTAGCCTAACAGACAAAAAAAAGGGGTATCCACTATTCTGTGCAAATTTAAGTTACATGAACTAGACAATGTTTACAGTTTGTAGTTTTTACACATATATTTTCACATAATATAACCGCATTACAGAGTGTTTTTTTCTGACGAAATTTTTATGACAATTATTACAAATACTACAAAAAAAAAAAAATTAAAGATTACATTATTATTTAATCCACAAATATCTTTTTGCTCAATTTTTTTATTGTTATTATTATACAATTTTAACGTAAGATCACTGATTGTGTAATGAAAATATATAGATAACTATAATTTAGATGTGTATATACTTGCAAATAATTTTAGCACATATTAAAATACTTTGTAAATGGGGAAATGGGAAAGATTTCAATATAATAATAATAATATGCCTCATACAAAACATTTAAAGATTACAGTATAACCAATGTAACAAAAAAAATTTGCAGGTTCAAATAGTAAGCAAATAATTACAAACTAATAATTATTTTTCAGAAAGTGATAATATAATCAATTTAGAACTATAGAACAAACTTTTCAACTTCAAGAAATCATTTAAAAGTTTACACTAGGACCAAAAATTTTGAATTGACAAAATTCTTAATTGGAAAATGAAATGTTATATCAGATATGAAAATAAATTTTTACCGTTTAATACTTCCACTACTAATTTATAAAGATAAAAAAAAAATTCATAAATTTTAGAATAGTTGCTGTAAGTAAAAATTATAAATTTAAAAATTTGAGCTAAAATGCTGAAATGAAAAGCACATAGGTAAAGGAAACAATACTAAGTAACACTAATAACAAGATAAAGACAAAAGAAAAGAAAAAGAAGTAATTTCATATATTATTCAAAATTCTAGAACATTTTAATTGAAATTTCATAGAAACCTACCTCTCTTTTGTATCTTTTAAGATGAAGAAAGAGTGAATTGGAAGTCTTAAAGAAGTAGGATTCAACATGTTTATGACAAAATCCCAAAAATGTACTCATACATACATATAAGCCATTTTCAGATTCCTATAATAAAGGAAAATGGTAATTAAATTATCTATATTGAGCAAATAAAGATTAATGAAATTTTTCAGTCAGACAAGAAAAAGGAACAAGTTTTAAAAAGACAAATTGTTATAAAAGTAAATACTAAATTTGATAAAACATGTAACATTTCTATATAAGATAACTACCAAATTTATTAATACAGATAAATGAAGAATTTAAAAAAATTCATTTACATATTTTATAAAATACTCTAAAATATAAATTTCTATTAAAGCTTTACTGCTAACTAATCAATTTTGATGACCATCTGGATTACCAGTGATATTGTTTAACATTATTTAAATCTTTCAGATATAACTCCAAATCTGTGATTCTGCCAGACAATCAAATATTAAAACAAGTACAAAAATAAAAATAACTTGAACTTTTTATTGTATACATGAGCCTTTCTAATGGCAACCAGTCTCAAAACATCACACTGCTATTACAAATACAAATGTCCAGTTCATCAATATTAAAAAATTTGCAGTATTGTAGTTTCATTTTTTTCAATTGTTTCACAATCTATGCAGATATTAAACAGAATCCTAAATTTTTTAGCTTTTAACAATAGAAAAGCACCAAGCAACTAAATGTTAGGAAAAACAATGAAAGCAATTTGAATTTCAGAATAATATAATCTACTATAGAAAATAGGGCAAAAAGTATAGATATATATAATTTTTTTTCTAAGAATTAATTACACAACAACCTGATATTGTTAAAAAGATTTTTTAAGTATATTTTTAAATAGCGTAAAGTTTATTTTTGTTCCAAAATATTTTTGGAAATTGTCTTATAAACAAAATCTTAATCTTTAACAAAAAAAAAAGCTTAGAGATTATTGTTCCTATCCCACCCCACAAGATATAGATATACCAAATTTGATAGTCCCAAATTAAATAGTTGGTAAAACAAACTGCAAACATATTCCCTTTTATTAGAAAAAAAATTTGAATAAAAGAAAGTTAGACAATTTGTTTTTTTCATAATTAAACAAAAAAAGTATTAAAAGTAATTTTTTTTAATTTTTTTTTTTTTTTACTTTTTTGTTGGCCAGGTACAGGTGAAAAATTGCCAAATACAGAATTCCACCAAATTTCTCACAGCGATTTTACAGCAAAACATCACTTAATAATATAGAATCTTGCAAGATTTTTTCTGCAATTTTTTGCTAGCACCAAGCTAATGAAAAAGTACCAATTATTCATTTTAAATAATGAGAGAAGTGTCATGGGCTTTAAGAAACAAATGTCTTCATATATATACTAGATGAAATGACATTGTTTATAATGTAAAGCATTTATGAATAAGGGGGGGGGGGAATTAGGAAGAAAAGTCAATTCTATTTGGGATAAAATTAAATATTTTTGCTATTTGTTCTGAAATTAAATACACTGACTTTAATACTCAAAAAAATATTTCATCTATTAAAATTAAAGAATATACTATATATGTTACATTTAAACATGATACTCCACTATTAAAAACAAAAGAAAATGTCCATTTTAAAACACAAATTTAATTAACACTTTTATGCATATATAGTATATAACTGTAGCATGGAAATGATTAGTAGAGTGTTTTATTTTTCATTAAAAGAATATTCTTATTAAAAAAATTCCCATTACAGAAATTAATACTCTTTAATTACAAAAATTCTCATTCATATAGAATTTTATTATTAAAATATTTAATATGCATTGTTCTCTATTATCAAATAGCGTTTAGATTATCTTTTTAACTTGAACTTCCTCTATAATATCAATATTATAGAAAAAATGTATATTTCTCACTAAATTGAAATTTAACTCTAAATACTTTTTTTTTCTGACAAAATTTAACCACACCAAGTTTTTATATAGATGTATTATTGTAGTACTTCACATATATTTAACAACTAACAAATATCTTATTCGAAAGAAGAATTATGATGTGCCACTTCTAAATTCTTCTTCAAAAAGTTTCTGAATTATAGATTTAGATTTCTTTGTTACAATCATTGGATTTCCTTCCATGTACTTTTGATTCTTTCACAGCAACTATATTGAAAAAGATGTGCAACAATTATCTGGTGTCATTACCACATTTCTGCAGCTTATACATATTTCTTTTTGAATTCTTCAAAGCAGTTTTTAATTTATAAAATATGATATTAGGCAGTAGAATTTGAAAGAATGGCTAATTTTAACACTTTTAGTTTGAAAAAAAAGAAAAAAAAATGTCTTTGAAACCATAGAAAATTCCTTAGATTCTTTTGAGGTTAAGGGAATTTCCATTACTTCTTTTGAAGATATAACAAGTGAAATGTATTTTTCTATCATAGGAAGGATGAATGAAGGTGTGTTCTCCGGTGTATGCTCCAGAAACGCAATTCTCAGCTTATGCTGGTTAAACAGAAACTATATAATAAAATTGTCACACACTTTTTTAACATAGTTCTGTAAGCATAATATAACCCAAAACTTTGGAAAAACTTTCACAGCATTTAGCAAGAATTTATGAGTCAATTGCATCAAAATATAAGAGAAAATATTTATCAGACTTTTTGTAATAAGTTCAGTCAAATTGATAATTGCTGAAGATTAAATGTTAAATAAATTTCCATGTTTTCTTCAATTATGCAGGCATACTTATGTCTAAAGGTCACATAGGGTGACTTGCATAAACAAATAAGCATAAAACAATTATATTCTTTTGCAATTATAGCACATTTATAGCTAATGAATTCGTCATAATTCAGCAAGATAGAGCTTTTCATTTTCATTTCATTTTCATGCATGCATTTATGTATCGTAGATGGTTTTAGTATAAATACACCAATTCAATAGCATTATATAGTTAACTAAGCAGCTTTGCTTTTCACCATATTTTAAATAAATATAGGCTGTAGGGTTCCAATTCAGAAAAACCTTCTCAACTACTTTTGGTTCAAATAATGAGATCTGACTAAAATTACCATTGTTTCAAAGTGGGAGATTAACAAAATTAAACTGAAAAATTAATTGTAAAAGGTATTTTCCAAACATTTTCAAAAGGGTACATCTTTAACATTTTCATCATTTTATTTAAACTACTCTAAAAAAGAATGTAACTTACCCAGATACAGAAATATGTTCTTTGACAATAAAAGTAGTTTAATTGCTATTGCTAAAGATCATATGAATATCAAAAATGTAGCAAAAGACATTTAGTTCTATAGGAGATAATTAGACGGAAAATTAAAATGTTAATAGTGCATAATGAAAGAATATTGATAAATCAAAAAATATATATGTATTTATTTCTTTTGCAGCATGTGATCTAAAAAATAACACAACAGCAAGAAAATAAACTTGTCAATTACCAAATTTCTTATAGTTCATCAAAACTTATGCTGCAGGCAGTTTATAATTATAGATAATATATAATGAATTATTATTTTTTCTTCTTTCCGATTTGTATCCTTTATCACTTAAATAGCTAACCAGTACTTTATTCTTCACATAAATCAATAAATGCAAACAAATATTAAACAGAACAATAAAAAACATGCCTCCTTCTATAACAGCAAAACATATTATCACAATATCGATTTACTGATAAATACTTTAATGACAATATTAATCATGTAAACATCATAACTTGAACTTCTGGATTGCAACAAAATAAAATTACAAAGCTTTTATGGGCCATGTCAGGAAATAAGAAATTTAAGGCATATTAGCATCGTACAATATTTGAGGTATATAATTCGAGTATATAATATTCGAGGTATTTTGTGGAATCATCACAAAAAATTCGAACAAATTATTGCAAAAAATACAAAAAAAATTGCCTTTCGAATGTACATTTTATTATACAAATGAAAGAGTAAAAACATAGAAAAACAGAAATTCACCAACTATTTTACGAAATTTATTTGAATGCTATCATTCTATAAACTGCAATTAAAGCAAACTTTAAGATCTCTTACCGGTGTATCAAAACACAAAACGCATTCATCCTTGTAGACTTTATCTCCAGAAGTTGGAATTCTAACTTTTTGAATAAAAGGCAGCAATAACGAAGTAGCCATGACAAATGACAAATTTCAACCGGTATGCAGAACTGTAGTAAAAGTATTTTTCAGAGCTTCTTTCTCAAATATTTACTAAATACTCGTACTTTTTATACGGTTATATGATCAGAATCGCTTTCTTACAACAGTTTTGTGTTTGGTGCGAATGATTATGAAAATTCAGATAATGCTTTTGTTTTTCGGTTTGAATAGTTACGCTTTCTTTTTGAAACAAGTTCTTTTTATAACTATAGCATGTGTTAGTTCCTTACTTAACTGCAACCGCTTTGAATTCTCTTTTCTCACTGCGACTTCATCGAGAAGTAAACAAAACAGACTATTTGTTTTGCTTAAATTTGCGAATTGAATTGATCAATTTCAAGTAAATTCTTCAACAGAATTCTAATGGCATCTGTCGCTGAACCATTAACTCTCGAAAGGGATGTTAAACGTGCAATAGAACTCTTAGAAAAGTTACAAAAAAGTGGTGAGTTGCCTAATCAAAAGTTAGCTGCTCTGCAAAAAGTACTCCAAAGCGATTTTTGTACTGCTGTCAGAGAAGTTTATGAGCATGTTTATGAAACAGTTGATATATCTGGTAGCCCTGATATTAGAGCTAGTGCAACAGCTAAAGCTACAGTTGCTGCATTTGCAGCTAGCGAAGGCCACGCCCATCCAAGAGTTGTTGAACTTCCAAAAACAGATGAAGGTCTTGGTTTTAACGTGATGGGAGGACGCGAACAAAATTCACCTATATACATCTCGAGAATCATTCCTGGAGGTGTTGCTGATCGTCATGGTGGATTGAAGAGAGGAGATCAATTATTATCTGTCAATGGAGTAAGTGTGGAAGGTGAAAATCATGAAAAAGCTGTAGAATTATTAAAAGCAGCACAGGGGACAGTAAAGTTAGTTGTACGCTACACACCTAAAGTGTTAGAAGAAATGGAACTTAGATTTGATAAACAGAGAGCCCTGCGTAGGCGTCAAAATCATTAAAATTGGTGACATTGGTGTTCATTTATTTTATATTGTAGATCATAACACAGAGGGAAGGTGATAGTTTAATTGTTAATTCAAATTTAGATCAGCCATATTAATGTGTTACAAAGCAATTTATTTTTCTTATTTCATAATGCAAAATTATATACTTTTATTTAAATGTAAATAATATTTTAAATGTAAAGAAGTAGTAAACAAATTTTACTTCTTTATATTTTATCTGAATTTCTCAGAAGTTGTAATCTTTAATTGGTAATTACCAAATACTTTAAATTTTATCATTTTATTCAATTGCAAATATTCCAATTGTTGAAAAAAATTCATTTAGCTGTAAATTATAAAAATTATGGTTTTAAAAATTAATACATATGGATTAGAATAATTGTGCAATTTTAATAAATTTCTTTAAAGTTAAGAGCTTTTATATTTATGTAATTAGAATTTATTCTAGAATTTGAAAAAAAAAGTTATTAGCAAATAAATGTGTTTCCTTTGATAATTTGTTGATGTCATGTAATACATTGATTGTATGAAATTATATAAATGTTTAATAAATGTTACCATTCTTGCAGCAACTTACATTAATAAAATTAGCTATGTCATTAAATATTTATTTTTTAAGGGTTTTTTATTGTGTTTTTTTGTTTGTTTTAAAGATTTTAGATATTTATTTGATGTATTTATTCAACTTCTTCTCCAGGAGATTTTCTTTGAAAAATGGTTTTTATCTGTAGAAAGAACCTTTTCATTCATAATTTTTTTAATAATTTAAATCTTTACCTATTTCAAGTAACACTTTTAAAACTATTTCTCCCTTGTCTTCATTTCTAGATTAAAACATATTCTTGTATTTCTGTGTTGATCTGAAAATAATTATCAACTCAAAAGTGTAATTCTAGGTGAAGTTAATAAATTCTAAATCAAATCTTAAAGGGAACTATTTAGCGAATTTTACTGATCTATTTAAAGATTAAGTTTCTATATAAATTTGTGGGAAAAACATCCAAGATCTGAGGAAAGAAAGATGTGGACATTTTGAGGACTTCAATACATTCCTATGCAGACTGAGATCTTGATCCAAAGTTTAAGAAATTTTTGTTTTTCATATTTTTGTTCTCTCTATAAAGTATTAATTATCAGAAATAATTTTTCACTTTTGTGATATTATTTTTCTTGGCATTTTTATTTATACGTTTGATGGAGATTGAGACATATGTTAGCTTTTCAGTCTTAGTGTTTCCATTTATATATTGGTGTGGGTTATTGTATCTGTGCTTGATGTATTAATTATCATACAGTATTGATATTGATATATTTAAAATATTTTATATATGCTTGATAATATTATCTGTGAATTATTTCTTGTATATACAAGATTCATTGTTATGTTAGTTTTTGTATATTTCGATAATAGAATACAAAACTGTAAGAATTAAAAATAAGTGAATAAATTTTTTAAGTTATCTTTTTCTGTGCATGACATAAAATTAAAATTTAATTTAATTTATAATGTTCTTCTTACTTGTAAAAATGTATTTCAAATAGAAAATACTTAATTTCGGTTGTCATATTCTTGTGTCATTATTTTATTAATGAAACAAAATTCAATTGTAAAAACTGAATTTAACAATTTTTTACCATGTTAATGTATCACAGAATTATAACTTGAATGTGAAAAAAAAATTCTAAATTTTAAGTAAATTTCAATGTAACAACCAAAAAATATATATTATGATCTGATCAATCTCTTTAAATGGAAACAGTATTAAAAAAAATCTTCTTTAATAAAAATACTATAAAAATAGAATTTTCAACAAATTTATTAATTGTAAATATGTGTGATTCAAATAATCTTAGAACAAGTAACATTTAGAATAATAATTAAATTATCATAAAAAAATTCAATACCTTGCTTGGAAAGGATTGTATTATTAGTTTATTTTTAAAAAGTAATTGCAAACTGTTTATTCCTTTACATGACAGGATTTCAAATTATCTATAGTGTGCAAAAATATTTAATCTTCATATCAAATTCGAAAGCATTATATTGTCATATGAAAACTAAAACAATTAAAAAAACCCATATATATGTTTGTGTTAGATATTTTAAAATGTAATCTAAGTCCTAATCAATTTCCTGACTTTCTTTTTAATTTAGAACATATGAAAGCTATTCTAAAATGTTATTTTATTTCCAGATCCCATTCCACTTTTTCTGTTTAATTCGAGACTTAGTAAAATTGATGATTCATCTAAAAGTTTCCATGCTCCCACACGCTGAATGAAAGGATAAAATACTGCACATCTGAGCACATTCTTTTAAAAGATTCTTATGATTCCTTAACTTCTGATTGATTTTTTTTTTTTTTTTTTTTGGAAATCCCTATTAAAAATCTCATAGAATATATTCATAGGGATTAAATTTTCATTAGCTTTTACTCATTTCATTTTGTATCGTTTTTTATGTCGTGCTCATTGCTTCCACTTGTATATAATTCATCTCTCCCAGAATACAATAAAACAAACTCAATAATTCAAATTGCTCTCTATCTTCAACCATACCTTTGCTTCTAAAATTATGCTTATATATATATATATATATATATATATATATATATATATATA
>JAOUZG010034239.1:1417861-1472468 GCA_026289955.1 Argiope argentata | reverse complement strand
ATATATATATATATATATATATATATATATATATATATACACACTGAAGTGACAAAAGTCATGGGATAGCAATATGCAAATATACAGATGGCAGTAGTATCGCATCGAAAAAGTATGAATGCGCAGTTCGTTTTCCAGAGCTTTCATTTGTGTTCAAGTTATTCATGTGAACAGGGTTTTCGTGATTTATGGCGGCACGACGAGAATTAACAGACTTTGAACGTGGAATGTTAGTTGGAGCTAGACGCATGGGTCATTTCATTGCGTATATCGTTAGTGAATTCAACATTCCGAGATCCACAGTGTCAAGAGTGTGCCGAGAGTATGAAATTTCAGGCATCACATCCCATCATGGACAGCGCAGTGGGCGACCACCTGCACTTAACGACCGAGATCGCCGACATCTGTGTAGAATGGTCAGTGTTAATAGACACGCAGCACTTCGTCAAATAACTGCAGGAATCAATGTGGGACGTGTCCGATGGGACTGATGGGCGAAATTTGTCTTCCTTGGGCTATGACTGCAGAAGACCGACTCGAGTGCCTTTACTGACCGCACGACATCGCCCGCAGCGACTCTCCTGGGCTCGTGAGCATATCGACTGGTCCCTAGACCAGTGGAAAACCGTGGCGTGGTCAGATGAGTCATGATTTCAGTTGTTACGAGCTGATGGTAGAGTTTTTAGTGTGTCGCAGACCCCACGAAGCCATGGACTCAAACTGTCAGCAAGGCACTGTTCAAGCTGGTGGTGGCTGCATAATGGTGTGGGCTGTTTTTGCATGGCATGGACTCGGTACTTTGGTGCAACTGCATCGATCATTGACTGGAAATGGTTATGTTCAGCTGCTTGCAGATCACTTGCAGCCATTCATGGACTTCACTTACCCACACAACGATGGGATTTTTATGGATGACAATGCGCCATGTCACCGGGCCAGAACTGTTCGCGATTGGTTTGAAGAACATTCCGGACAATTCTAGCGCATGATCTGGCCACCTAGATCGTCCGATATGAATCCCATTGAGCATTTATGGGACATCATCGAAAGGTCCATTCGTGCCCAAACTCCTGCACCATCCACACTTTCACAATTATGGACGTCTATACAGACAGCATGGCTCAATATTCCTGCAGAGGACTTCCAACGACTTGCGGACTCCATGACACGTCGAGTTGTTGCACTTCGCCGGGCAAAAGGAGGACCTTAACAGTCATCCCATGACTTTTGTCACTTCAGTGTGTGTGTGTGTGTGTGTATATATTTATATATATATAAATTAGTCAGTTTTCTTATTTCACATTCTTGGGCATTTATTCAAGTATTATTTTGACAAATTAACACATAAAAATGAAGCAGCGCATCAAAAATCGTTCCTTTATGAGAAAAAAAATCATAATGCGCACCTATACATTCATCATGGATTTTTGACCAAGACACGTTTTGATACAACAATAATTATTATGAAAAATAAAAGGTACAAATTTTTTATTTGAATTGGATTGTAATGTCCTTATTAGCCTTAAAAGTATGTCAACAATCATCAGAATCACCAATTTTTACTAGAGAAATTTTTCTATATGCTACTAGGGAAAAAATCAAACATGGAAATTAGTTTATTCCACATTAATAAGAATAAAATACATTTTAAGCATAATTTCATACTAAGATTTTTTTAAAAAAAATCATTTCATTTGTATATATAATTAGTAACGTGTACCAATAGTAAAATCACTATACTGAATTTGTTTAGACAGGTTTCAGCATTCCTAGAGGGGAAATATAGAAGATACTAATATCATTTTTTTAAAAATAAACTAAGGAAGGAATGAAGGCGTATTCTCCAGAAATGCGGTTCTGGGCTTTAGTCGAAAATAAACGAAAAGTCCAGTTAGAAAAATGTACGCTGTGTCGTAATAAAAACGCGGGAAAATGTCTCATGGACATATCTGTAAAATAGGCAGATATATTTTTGATTAATAAAATGAATATTCCCTGTCTGAAAAAAAGGATCATCTTAAAATTGATCTATGTATTATTTCCCTGTATTATCATACGATTTATATTTTTAGCTAAACTGGCGAACTGAAATTTAAATAACAAAAAAAGTATATGAAAATAGTAAAAAGGGAGAAAAAATCTGAGAAATACACTCGAGGAAAGAAGAAATACCGGAGAATACATTTTTCAATTTTAGCGGAAAGTTTGTAATTTCGATCGCAGATATCATCACTAATTTTGCAGCTAACTCCATGAAACTTTCTTTTGTATGGAGGGGGGGGGGGTGTAATACAGAATATATTTTTCTAATGAACTTTTTAGTCCATTTTCTTTTTAGTTATTTTTGTAAGCTTCTTATTTCGCCGCTAGGGTCGTTGTAATTTGTCTCGATAAATTCTGCATACCAATTTTAGTACTGATACGTTTCCTGCTGTACGAGACGCCATTTCTAATTTAAAGGACTTGCCGATCACCTTGTATACATATATAATTTAGATCCAAAAGTTTCTTAAGTAAATACTTTTTAAATCAAAAATTTAATTGAAAAATGGATGATTCATATGCAACATGTTTGGATTTCTTTTAATATATTGTCGTAATTACTGACACGTATTGATTAACACGAATTCATAATATTATGAGCTCAGATACTGACTTAATAGAAAACCATAACAAATATTCCAGTTTTTTATTTAGTCTAACATGATTAACTGTGTACCTTACTTGCTATATTTTCATATAGTATGGTAACTAGGCTTCTACATGTAGCATTTTTGTACAATATAAATTAAGTGATGATAAATCAATATTATCTACAGCGTTTATAAAACAAATTTCATTTAAGAAAAATATGAGATTTTTTTTTTTTTTTTTTTTTTTTTTTTTTTTGTTGAAAGTTTAAGAAGTTTACAACACCCCAAAACTCTTACAAAAAAACCCTTGAATTAAAAAAATTCAATATATCAATTTAATATAAACATTTTTTGGTGTATTTTTAATGTATTTTATTTTTGTGAATTTAGTCACCGATCAACTTACATAAATGTCATAAGTTATTTGTTGGATGAATCTTTTGCTAAATAAAGTAAAAAAAATAAACAATTTATTTTTATGAAATCAAATAAACTCAAAAACCATCAAATAATATAAGTTTAAAATGGACCAAATATTTTTTTTCCTGTGTTGCATCGATCTGGGGGAAGGAAAAAAAATCAGTTATTTCTTGACTGCCAATTTACTCAACGTAGAAGAAATGGAAATTTAAAGGAAATTGTTGAAAAAACATACTATAGAAAGCTAACAAGGAAATTGCATTCTTTAATGAAAATGGCAAATGAAAAGTTAATTTTTTTTCTTGCAATATTTTGAACTCATCACACTCATAGAAAGCACATTCAAAAACCGTTTTTCTCTTGTATTTTTGTTTTATTCGATATTTTAAAAATGTAATTGTTTGTTTCTAGATTTTGATGAAATATTGTTTTAGAATTATTTTAAGATCAGTTTTGATTTAAAAACCTCTCTATTAATACAGTTTTTCGAAATAAAAGAGGTTTAGCAATTCGCATTAAAAAATAATAACTGAAAATTATATTAATATACATTGATTTATTTTTAAGAAGAAAAAAATCGAAAAAAAAGTTTTTATAAAATATAGCCAACTTAAAGAATACACAACATCCTAATTTCCTTATTGATATGTTGAACCATCGTTCACCGCCGTTTTATAGATACTGACTCACTAGGCGCGACCGTTTGTTATCGTTATTACGTCTGTGGTACTCGTATATTTCTTCTCTTCTGACTATATTTGTTCTATTATATTAATTCAAGGCCTTTTCTAGCGTGGGTGCAGAAGGTCACAGGCGGCCGTCTATCGTTGATTGTCCCGCAAAATTTTGGCTGCGAAAGTAACAATTGTTTTTGTCGTCTGTCAGTTAAACAGTTTTGTACTGAAAAATTTGGCTCTACTTCATAATTTCTAATAAAAGTGTATGTACTAAAGTTTCAGAACCCCCCCCCCCCATATTCTTTACTTTTATCGCATGTGTGGGGCCTGCTGACTATTTATTGCTTTTAACTTCTTAATTCGAAGAAATTTTTTAAATTACTATATTTTGCTTTTCCGCAATTAATTTTGAACTACATAGCAAGCATATTTTTTTAATGAACTTTGATTTCGTTATACATAAATAAGAATTAGAAAATAATTTGTCAAGGATTCAATACCTTAATCAATACACTATCCCGGGATAAATAACTGCGTTATTACATTTAACTAATTATTTGATGATTTTTGGTTCTGGACTTACGAACAACCAGCTAATCACTGATATATCTTGATGGTAATAAATGTTACTTTTCTTTGTTTCATGACTGATGCATTCTATCAAAAAAAATTGTTTAAAATGACTTTGCATAGTCAAATTACTCAGCATTTGCATCTAAAATTGGACCTATTTTAGTGTTTCGTGAATCACGGTAGAATGCTTCAATGGTTGACTTTTTGAGTTTTGTTCTAAATCAAGATAGGTAGGAGGTACAAATTCTTCTACAAAAATAATGCTATTTCATATCAAGCAACATCTTAATCTGACACAGTTCATTAAAAAATATCAAATAAATGTCTTGAGTTAAATCTTTTTCGCACGTCAATAATTAATGATTATTTTTCCTAAGTGATATTCCTGTTTTTGTACAGAAATTTACTGTCAAATGTTTAAGTTAAGCAATTGCCTAGGGTTTCTGTAACATTAGGGCAGAGTGCGCGAACTTTCTTGAAGAACTTTCAGAATATCAAATTTTTAATTTTCATTTTATTAGCAAATGGTATATATGCCATGTTAAAATTAAAATCATTTTTTTTCTGCTTTTGGCTGATTGATTTACAAGTCAAGAGCCCTTGGTAAGCTTTAGATTTAAACTGTGTTAGAAGAGAGTATTTTGCCATTTTCTTAAAAATTGCTTCTAAATTCAAATATATTTTTTAAAATTATTATTATTATTCATGTGACGCTGAAACCAAAGCGTAATCTGCAACGAAAGGTTTTGTTGTTTTTATCTGCTGTAATATGGAGCGTTTAAAAACTTCGTAAATAACAAATTAAAAGAAATTTTTTAAAAAGTATCATGCTTGGGGAAGAAAGTATATCCCCTGATTTGCATTTCCTAAGAACTTAATTCGGTTCTGCTTATATGTATATTTAGAGACAACGAAACAATACTCAAAAATCCATATACCATTTCTTGTCAAAAGGGAATCGTGATATTAAAAAAAATATGTAGTATTAATCTATGTTTTTTTTATGTATTCTATTCTAGATAAAAGCTCTTATGTTTACTCAAAATGTTATACACAGAGAAGAAGCTAAGTTGCAAGCAGCCCCTTCCATTTTTTACAGTGATTAAAGTCCTCTACTACTATCTGAAATACGTGTGTGTGTATATATATAGGTTAAATTGCTTAAGGTTTTTAATTAATTAAGATAACTAATGACTTAAAATAATAAAGTTCTCACGTGATAACAAAATTTGTGATCGAAGATTTTAAAAAAAATAGCCTAATTTTGTACAGATGAGGTAAAAATAAGCAAAGAACAAAAAACACTTTAAATCGTATAAAGGTTTAATAAACAGGTTTCAATAAATGTAATAGCCAATTGAATTATCCCAAATGTTCTCAATTCGTGAAATTAAGCTGGTTTCCTCATACTTCTCCTGCATTGTTTTTTGAGTGGAAAATTAATTTTATTACGGCAATTACTGAAACCCTAACCTCGCATAAATAAGAATAGCTAATGGGATTAAAATTCTCTTAGTTTTTATTCTTGAAGAAAATATTTAATATCTTGAGGCGTCCTGTGAAGCCAAGGCTCTCGAATGCCGCGGTGCACATTTTGGAAACCACTACATCAGCAGAATACTTTTTTTTTTTTCGTCTCAACTTTCTTCGTTTGATTAAAACGTAAAGAGAATATTCAATTAGGTTTTTTTTCTCTTATCTGTAGCTGTCATTTTTTTATTTATTTATTTTTTGTTCTCTCTCTCTGATATCATTTCAAGTAGATCTGCTGATAATTTGACATCTTGAAATAACGTCTTAGAGAAAAATTGATAAGAGTAATGCAGGGTCTTATCTATCTAAACGCAGTCACTTAAGTAATCTAGCGAAACGAAGTTCTACAATTTATTCTTTTGCTTCTCACGAGTTTTTTGTCTTCCAAAAAATGTTTCTTTAATGCGTTATCTATAGGAAAAAAATTAAATAAAAATAATTTTTACAAACGCTTTTATTAGTGTTCTATAAAGTAAGTGGTTTTTTTTTAACATTTATTATTTTCTAGTTTTTAGTCTTTAATCACTAATTCATTAGTATAATTATTATAGAATCTTGAAGTCAATTTTCCTTTTCGAATTCTTCATCAAGTGGTTCACTTATGTGGAACCAAATTTAATTAAATAAACGACTAACTGATAATTACATTAAATATGAAAATATTAAAGTAATAAGCTATAATCGAGAATGCACAAGTATACAAAACTCTTAAAATTTCAAAAATTAATTTTTTTTAAATCGATTTTCAAGCTTCAAACAAATTAAATAAAGGTTATAAAATATATAACATAAGAAATAATAAAGAATAACTTTTAAAAGTAGATCATAGAAATTCAGACGATTTATTTAATAAACGTTTCTACATCGAATTTATTTTTCTTAAATTACAACACAGTTTCGGAGCTATTTTCGAACGAAGCTCAAATTTTTGAGGCGTGCTCAACAGATAATGATAGCAACTGAACAAACTTCTACACCACACCAGTTTGAGTATATTTCATTCTCACGAATTAATTTATGAAGCCGCAGGTCCTCATATAAGAAACTCATCTATAAAATTGAGTTTTGGGTCCGAAATCATCCGATCCCAAAACCTAGACTTATTATTAGGACGCTGAGACCGAACTTAAAACATTCTATATTTGCTATCACTTTTCAACCAGTGGCGGCTGGACAATTCTCATGATAGTAGTGTTGCAAAAAATATTTATTAGAAGTCTCCGGTTATAAATGTATAATGATATTTGTTAATTTAATTTAAATCTAATTAATATTTTGTTTTTATCTTAAATTAGTTCGTGTTACTTATTTCAAAATTTTCTTTCATTTTTTAATACAAATTCCACTATTTTATCTAATTATTTCTAATACACGCTCTAAAAAAAATCTTAACTCTGAATTCTCAAGCTCAGAAAGGAGATATAAAAACTTCTTTAATGAATTCTTCCTTGAGATACCTAAGATTCCTTTTCCTAAATCGATACTTGTCAAAGAAACATCTATAAGAAACTCTTAGTAGAAACACCTATGGAAATGCGTCTCACACTTTGTCTCTAGTATTCTGGCGCGAACTGGGAGTTCTGCCTTTATCACTTTGTACATCATGGCCATCCGTAGAAAAGCAATCCCAAAATTTGTCTTCTTTTCAACCATTCATTTGGAAAAGTATATTACATATAGCTGTAAAAATTACTTTACTGCTGGCACAGAGGTAGCGCGTCTGCCTCGTGTTCTGGAGGTCCCGGGTTCGAGTCCTGGTTCGGGCATGGTTGTTCCTTTGTGTGCTATCTGTGAGATGAGTGAATGTGCCCCCCTGTAAAAAGGGGCTGTGCAAGCGTATGTCTGTGTGTTTCATCTTCATATGAGCTAGAAGTCAGACTTCTGCCCTCGGGTGCTCAGGGGTTCATACCCTCAGAAGCTACTGCACCCCTCTTTCCGCGGTAAAAAGCGGACACGACATCATCATCATCATCAATTACTTTACTCATAATTAACGTAAAGTTCTTAATTTCAAGGTATGAAATTTGTTGCATTTCAAATATATTAAATAATCAGTATATTATGTGTTTGTGGCTCAATTATATAACAATAGAATGTGTGTGTAATGATATTTTAAAATCTAATTTAAATTCTAATTAATTTCCGAAATTTTATCTTAAATTAACCTATGTTAATTCTAAATTGCTCTCTTATTTCCTGGTCCAATTCCATCTTTTTTATTTAATTAAAGATTTGTTAAACTGTTTTAATCAGCACTTTCACATTTTAATTGAAAATGATAAAAAGATGTCATTTCAAACAAATTTTTTTAAAAGATATCAATGTTTCCCTTTAAATCTACACGTATCAAAGAATCCCTATCTGAATCTCAAAGTATAAAATCACTCGGGAAAAACAATTCACGCTCTTTCGCTCTTCATGCATTTCTAATTTGATGTGAACGGTCGTCTCTTTCATCGTCGCTTCTTTCTCGTATATAATATATTCATCTTGGGATAGAATAAATTGGAAGTTTTAAAAATTCAAAAGTATCTTCTCTCATCGGTCATGGCACTGCTTAAAAAATTATTTTAATATACATATATAAACATTTAATACACATATATTAAATTAAAAATATTTTAATATTCATTTTAATATATATATATACATACAACAATTATAGTTGATTATAAATCCCATTCTACTTTTTCCTGATCTCATTCCATTTTTTCTATTTAATTAAATCAAATAAGGCTTTGTAAAAATACGGCGTCATCGGTTTAAAAAAATCATTAGTAGAATATTTTTTTTAACTCCACCCGAAAAAACATTTTTTTTTCGAAAAGTAACGCTAAACAAAAAAAAAAAAAAAAACTATTGTTCAGTGAATAAGATGTTGGAATAATAAGAAATTAACTTAATTCATAAAGATCCAATGTGAGAAAAAGGAGTCAATATTAATAGTAAAATTTATTATTGTTATTGCCTTCTTTTTAAAAAAGGTAATTATTAAAATTATTAAACTTGATTAAATACAAATAATTCTCAAAATGATTATGGCAAACGAAAGAAAATATTTGATAGTAGTGGGAGGAGAAAATAAATCGTTTGGCTGCACTCCAAGTCGAGTTTGAACGGGCTGAAGTAATAATGCCTCTAAATTCCAAAAGGGGAAAAAAAAAAAAAAAAAAAAAAAAAAGATTACTATTGGTCTTCAAATAAATCATTCATTCGTGGGAGATTTGGATGTCTTCATGGGCGAACGGTCTAGACCTGCTCTTTACATGCTTGTGCATTCGTTTTCTATTTTATTTTTTTATGACTTCATTATAGGTGATCATCTAATTCTCAGAGTGAAAAACGAGCCACCTGGCAGGATAAATAAGTAAACATTTTTTAAAAAATGGAAAAGCATTTAAAATAATTTCAAAGGTTACTGCAACTCTGTTTTGCAATCAAATTAATATTTCATAATTTGGGCATCGATTCCGATAATAATTTATTTGTTAAAATAATGTGTGTGTTTTTATCCATTTATATACACTAATAAATAAAACAACCAATTTCAGCAGCAATTTGTACTAAAAATCACACACACTTAGTTAAATATAATGGATTATTAAATTTAAAAAAACGATTTCAGATATTAACATTTTTAAATATAATGGATTATTAAATTTGAAAAAAAAAACGATTTTAAATATAAACATTTTTAAATTGATCTAGTGATTAACACTGATGAATGTGTGGACCTAGGCATTTTTTGATGGGGAGAGAACAAAATTTCTCTAATTTTGCTTCAAAATAAAGCGTAGTAATTAATTTTCTTTTTATTTCAATTATTGTACATCTAATTTAATTATAACAAACAATTATTTGTAACAATCAGGACCAGCCATCTGGGGGGGGCGTGTGGTATTCATTTTCCCCCAACCCTGTGATTAGCATTTTACAGTTTATTGAAAGTGGGCAACATATTATGAAAAATGGTTATTTACCACACCTAATAGGTTGAATTACATAAACTACTTTGATAATTCATGTGATAAAATGTTTAATATTGTTAGATCTAATCATATCCATGTCAAGGAAGTATCCCTCTGGATATCAAGACTCTGTTTCAAGAAAGAAAGTTAGCAGAAAAGAAAAAAAAAAGGAAAAGTTATATTTCCAAAAGTCGTGAGAAGATCTATTTTCTAGTCTAATTCAGGCAATGAAACTGATTTGACTTCAGAAGCTACAATTCAAGCTCCAACTGGCTAAGAAAGTTATGCACAAACTACACAATTTTGCAATGAAAGTGTTCAAATTTTGAAAATCTTTGAAAAACAAAATGTTTATACACATAAGATTGAATCAAAAAATAATAACGAAAATGGCTACAAATGCGATCAAGTGCATGTAAGTGATACAGGTTTATAAGCAAGCATTATAACTGATTCGTTTAAAATATTTTCTGTTAGAAACAGACTTGTACAGTACAAAGCAGATTTTGTTAAGAATGCTGTTGGAAAACGATTTTTTCCCTAATATCTTTTTTTAGCGCCGAAAGGTGAAATACAGCTTCGCTAATGGCTGATTTATTCAAAAACGTAAGACTTGGTATCTTTTTTTTATGCACATTATTTTCTAAAGCAAATAAAAAAATCTACACCATTTGTAGGCGTCCATAATAAATGAAAAAAGTTATCATCTGTAACTCAAGATCATGAGCTTTCTATTTGTTACTTATCGCGCATTAAATAAACATTCAATAATAATATATGTATCTATTTGCATTTTTTTTTTTTACTTTGTGGATAATTTAAGGCCCCAAATAGTTTTTTTTTTAATCCGGGTCCCTTTATAGAAAAGGCCGGCTCTGGCAATAATTGATTATTTGTATGATGATGATGTCGAGGAGTATGAATTGTATTACCGAACGACGGAGAATAATTGAAAATGAATAAGAATCAGCAAAGTAATCTTAAATGAAATGCATCGAATGGTTATTAGAAGTTAAGTATGTAATTTAAATTTTGTAACTAAATAGCATAATAGTTGAAACAAATGAAAATAGCTTATTCATGATTATGATGATTTTGTGTCCGAATTACAACGGAAAGACCCTAGTAGCACACAAATATTGTACAATATTATTCACTATTCGCAATATTGTTTAATATTGTAAAATATTGTTTAATATCATATAATATTGCAAAATATTGTACAATATTATACTACAGGATGTGCTACCTGGGGAGAGGGTGCAGTAGCTTCTGAGGGTATGGACCCCTGAGCATCCGAAAGCAGAAGTCTGACTTCTAGCTCATATGACGATGACACATTCACATTCGCTTGCACAACCTTTTTTTACAGGGGGGAGGGCACAATCACGCAACTCACAGAGTGTACACAGAAGAACAACCATGCCATAAACGGGACGTCCAGATCACGAGGAAGACGCGCTTCCTCTGTGCTAGGACGCCGGCATAACTTAGTATTAAGCTTGACCATTGAACAATATATGCATTAATAGTTGAACATATGTTAATTAAATTTTTGTTGAAATGAAATGAAAAAAAAATCAATCAATCCAAATTTTGGAAACTTTTTTCAAAATCAAATGAGAATTATTCAAAAAGTATTGATTATTGTTATTGTTGTTAATTTTGATGAAATATATAAATAAAATTATTATTTAAATTAAAGCATAAATGCGAAGTTTTCTAATTACAGATTATTTTTAGGTGTAAATTTCTAAATATAATTCAAAAAATTCAAACTCTAGATTTTGACGAATATCCATTTTTAGACCTCACTGAGTTCGTGGAAACACCCTTTTAGATATGTTCGTATATCTGTCTGTCTATGAAAAAGATAACTCAAAAACATTTTGAGCTAGACGGGTGAAATTTGGTATACTATCTTTACACCGAATTTGCAGATTTCTATCAATTTTTGAGTAAAATCTTTTCAGTGATCTGTCTTGCTGTTTGAATATTAACTAACACAAAAACTACAAAGTGAAGAGCTAGATAGATAAAATACGGTGCACATATTCAACATCCATATTGTAGGTACCTATCGAATTTTGAGCCAAATCCAATAAGGGATTGACCGTCTGTTGGTCTGTTCTTTCAGATACATGCAAATGCGATAATTCAAAAACGTAACGACTTGAATATATCAAATTTGACATGAGATTTTTGTGACTACAAGCCTTGTTTTTGTCAAATTTTTGTTATGATTGATTGTGAAAAACGAATCTAAGCCACAAATTTATTTTTGAATCAAATGCCAAGGATTAATCATGACTACAAGTGCAGTTTTGTGTCATTTTTTTTCTCAGTCAGTTGGGAAAAACGTGTTTAAACCACAAATTTTATTTTCGAATACCATTAAACGTATATCAAGGATGAGTCATCAAAACACTCGGTGAAGATGACTTTATAGATTCAGTAAAAAGGCTGAATTCATTTCAAAAGGCAATATTTCGTAACTATTGTAAGTCAACATCATACAAGACTTTCACAGGAATGACGAATTACCTGAATGAATTATAAGAGTACCTATGAGAGAAGGTTTTCGGAAGACAACTCCCGCTGGTTTAAAAGCAGGAATAACACGTAACAACTTGAAAATCTATTTATATTATGTAAATTCATGCGGTTTCTTAAACATTCTAATTGCTTAAATGGTTTTCCCATAAGTTTGATATTTATTAAAAAGCTATTGTAGAAAAGTTCTAGTTTGAAAACATAATTCGCAGTAGTAAAATTAAGTTATAAAATACAAAAAAAATTCAAAACATGACAATTGAAGAAAAATCACCTTCAATGATGCAACTTTATTACCATTATTGCTTTTAATTATAATAATCTCTATAATCCACCCTTCAATATATCTTCCAAATTACTACGCATTCATTATTCAAATATTTCCCGCCATACAAACAATGCGATCTTCAAAATTTGATGTAAAAATAAAGATATATATTTTTAATGAATTAATTCTTTTCTCACATTTAAAGACAAAAAAAAGATTTGCATATGATAAAACTGGTTAAAAAATAACAATTAAAAAATAATTACTTAATCACAAATTTGTTGAAATTTTTGCACAAACCACTCACAACTTCGGTTTAGGGCAGTTAAATGAGATAAATCTTTCAAATGCTTGAAATATTTGTAAAATGTTACAATGACTTTAATATATTTAATCAATTTCTTTTTATTTTTTAAAAATTAACAAAAGATTCTCATTAAATGACATTTATATACTTTAAAGAATAGAAAGAAAATTATTAAATTTTTTTCATTAAAAAAGAGAGTTTTTAAAATATTCAAACGCTGTGGCATTTATTTTTGTTACGCTAATAATTTTGTAAATTTTTGTAGAAAAATGCCAAAAATTCGTGTAATTTTTAGTCAATAAAAATTCTAATCAAAATATCATAAGAAATTATTTCGAGGTGAAAATCTCTCTCCCCGTCCTAGGTATATATATATGCCAAAGTTTGTATCTATAGGTCAAATAGTCTGATCTAAGAAGTGCCAAAAACCATATGCATTCATAGTTTATGGAATCTAGAATTCTATATAAAAATTATAATCCAAAAACACATGGAATTCTCTTTTGAATCAATAGAACAGCATCATCTAATTAGGTATTAACAATAATAGTAAAGAACATTTTAAAGCTAAATTTTTAATCTAACTCGATTTGATTCGTTCAGAATCGTAATATTTTCTTGGACATCAGCGACATTACTTCTATATTTTTTTACTATCCGAGTTCCTTATCGATTATATATTTTATAACGAATCGGAATTAATAATAAGTTTCGGTTTCAACATTTTTATCGGCACTTTGGAAATAAATCATGTTTAATTTCCTTATATTCTGGATATAAGATAAAAAGAACAGAATTTTTCAAGAATTCATATCAGATATGCATATATCTGAAACTGATTGCGTATCAATTTTGTAACTTAAAAAAATTTCATAGAATGAAATCAAACAATGTTTTGCAAATGGGCATTTTTCAAATATGAAAGTATGATAATACATACTGTGTCTTGAAATTCATGAAATAAAACTAACTGATATGTTTCCCGGCTAAATACAAATTAATCAGTCTGGAAAGATTATTTATCATTTTAATTAGAGAATGAAAAAAAGATGGAATAACAAAAGTATTTCTAGTTGTACATTCGAATTCTCATACAGTACCGATATGCCTATTAAGAAAATTTATGCCCTTCGCGTAAGCAAATATTTTTATTTAGAATTTTATTATAGATTGCGTTAATAATTTTTAAAATGAAATATTTCATTTATAATCTTCAATTTCAATATTTAATCTTTCCAAATAAAAAAAATAAAATAAAAAACGTAATTTGAAAATTTTATTTATTGTCTAATTGAATTGTTGAATGTTAAATTTAAAATTTAAATGCAGCGAATAAATAAAACTGCTTTAGGCGAAAGAGAGTTTTTCAGATCTATAAAGTAAAATATTTATGAATTTTTGTTATCTTTTTTTTTAATTTACTATTTTTAAAGTAATTAAGTGCCCATTTAGAGCACAGTTATCGCTTGTTAACCTTGCCACATTTCTTGCCTAGAAATGTGGTTTGAGGAAGCAGAGAACGAATTGGGTATAAAAGTTCTAAGCTATATTACAAAGCGTAAAGCGCTCATGCATGAGACAATGAAAATTGAAGACTTGTTATGTTGTTTTCGACCTTATTCAACGTTCTCAAATGATAGGTGGAAGCAGGAGAATGTAACTTTATGAGGGAGTATACGAAGAAGATTCTGGGGGACAATCCCCAGCGCTTGTCTTCCAGCGCTTTTTTTTTAACCATTTAAAATCAAAATTTGACACAGAGCTTAAATAAAACGAATACATACGAAATTTTAATTGGCTTAGCCGTTGTTCTCTTTTAAATGTAAAATTTATGTAACGTTGTTCTCGTTCATCTTGATTACATGTAAAATGTATGTAAATGCAGATCGGAAGATGGTCAACTCATGACATGGATTTAGTTCAAAATTTGATACGTAATTATATTTTAAATTCTAAAACTTTATATAAAATCTTATCCGTCTAGTTCTTAGTTCTTATTTACTTACTACCAGGCAGGCATATTCCTTGTGAAAGAACTTCAGAAGCAGTTGGTCTAAATTAATTTTGTTAAAAATAATTCTTTCAAAATTTGATAGAAATCTAAAAAAATTATTGTAAACGTCACAACCAAATTTTATCTATATTTTAAAGCATTCTTGAATTATCGAATTCACAGACAGGCATATTCCAAAAGACAAGGCAAAAAGGTGTTTCATCAGACTTAGGGAGGTCCAAAAAGCGCATGTATGTGAAACGTCGAATTTTATATTAATCGAATCATGCATTAATATCGAATATTTCAACGATGACACATTTTTTTTTATCAGTAGAAGATTTCCGACTAGGGAGGCTTGATTGAGGGAGTACAGAACCAGGTCGACTTCAAAAAATTCTCATTAATTTAATTGTCCAATAAATTTTCAAAAACATGCAAAACTTATTAATTATAAAAGAAGTATTAATACTTTCTTAAGTATAATTAGTCAGATTCCTTTATAAACATAGTTAAACAATAATAAATATAAAAGTGGATATTAATCTAAAATAATGAATAAACATGTTGAAAGACTTAAAAATTTAAAACTCGATTCGACGAAAAGAGAAACCATAATAATGTATTCTGTCTATTGCTACAAAATGTTTAAAATCTGCGATTGTTTCTTTATATATATGAGAAATAAGAATATTATGAAAGAAGAAGAAATATCTAAAGAAAGTCATTCAAGAATGGTTATTATAATTCAAATGCTGTAATTCACTTATATTATATCTTTACAATTAAAATTATATTTATAAATGCATGTTATTGTTGAAATTTGGAATATTAAAATTTGATTTTTTTTAAAAAAATAATTTATTGACATTGTAAAAGTAATAATAAAAAAAAGCGGGAAACAATCTTTTTCAAAGTAAGATTGTTTTGAAGAAAAGTCATATTATACATCAACTGTGCTACAATTGTATTATCCAAATTTGACTACTGCATTGTTCAAATTTGACTATCATCTTTTAAGTTTTAACAAAGTTTTGAAGTAGTCTTTTAACCATGCATTTCAGAAGTTTTACTCTATGTTATTTTAATTTTTTATTGATTTTTTAAAATTATATATTGTATCTTAGAAATTCCAAATTACCAAGGAGGGCTCAAATTTTTAGACGACCTCTCTCGAACGGAACATAAACTAACGGTACTTTTCCTCACCCCACTCCACCCCACTTCAAAGTGTCTTAATTTATCTTGCCATATATTTTCGTTCAGTTTTAAATTATTCTATGGATGAAAATTTATACCCTTAAAAAATGAGATTTAGATAAATGAAAAGTGATTTAGAACATTTATTATTTTACCCTTTTTTAAAATGAAAGAAAAAAAGAAACCGATATTCTTATTTAAATCAAAACTAAAACTCGCGAGTTTGCTTACATTAATATGCCGAAACATTATTTTTGTAATTCTGCTGACAACTAAATTATCAGATTCTTAGTCTAGAAAGTAATCTCTATTTGTTTAATATTTTAAAATTTATCTACTTAAATAATTTATCAATTTCATTTTTCTACTTTTCGTTTTACTCCATATAACACATCTATACATACTACGTCATCTGCCTGGAGCAGAGAAGAAGGCTATAGGTCGGATGCTATATTAAACAGTGACGTCAGTTATCCTAATTATTTGGATATACAATTCCGGTACTAGAGTTAGATATCTTCCGCATACATTTGAAGCTTCAGGAAGCGATAGTTCTGCACCTACTACTCTTTATTTCATTCTACATGATCATTTCTGTGAAGATTTCAAGAGGTATTATTTCCTTCCTTAGGGTGGGGCTTAAATATCCTTCCGCAACAGCGGTACGGTCGCACCGCAGTCGCCCGTGATTTGATGCTAGTGTTGTTTTCACTGTTGACCTGTGGCTGTTGATAGTAACAATTCCTGTGAGGTTGAAGGTAAGATAATTTTGATTTATTACAAACAATAAAACATTAATGATCCTGCCTGACATAAGAAATTTATAAAGCTTATTTATTTGAAAGTTAGGCTTAAATGTAAAATACCGTCTCGAAACTTCAAATAGTAAATAATGGGTGGGGTCAACACCGGGTTTTAAACTTACCCATCCATCCGTGCAAATGTATAAAATAACTGGATACATCTTTCACTATTTGTGGTTAATTTTAATACATATCATATATTTAAATATAGCTGTTTTGTTTCATATTTAATGTTCAGTTTCATTTGTTGTGACCTGCTATCCGGTGACATAAATTAGAGTATTTATTAAGTAAAGTCGCGATAGTGTCTACTATTTTTTGTATTACTGTGTTATCAATTCGATGTTACAGTTTAATATTGTGTTTTACATCTCATAATAATAATTTTTATAATAATTTTGTGTTGGTGGGGTGAAGAGGCAAAGTCATTGCGATCACATTAAGGAAATACTTCACTATTAAATGAAGGGAACTTGCGAGACTTCTACTAGTTTTGTTTTCGTTTTCTAAAATAATTATACTATTTTACATTTTTCAATCTATTGCACGGTAACCTACTTAAATAATTGCTCATTTATCATCAAACTAACTCAACCTGTTCTGATTATCACCTAGTTTCAAAGTGTATTATTTTTTTATAAAGATGCCACATTGCCACTTAACCATTTACTTAATAATCAGTCTTGCATTAAGGAATTTTCGATTGGTTTTTAATTTTCACATTTATATGATGATTGAGTACCTCATATTAAAAAAAATATTTGAGTGAATTAAAGTTTACATATAAGCAGATCATTTATTACAGTTCTTTTAAGATTTTATCCATACTAAATTAAATTTTTTCCACTAAAATTGGTAATGATTTAGTTGAAATTACTATATTTTGCAGGATTCATAAATATTTAATATAATTACCTATATTTATCTTTAAATATCCATTGTAGAATTGAAAGAATTTTGAATATAAAGAAGTTGTTCTTTTGCCCAATTATAATTAAAGTATGAGCAAAGTAGATTAAGGAAATAATAGGTAGCATGTATATTATTTCTTGAATGCATACTTGTATTAGAATTGTGAAAATTATCTTTTGGATAATAGAAATTTTTTTTAAAATTCTTTGCATTATTATACAAATTAAATGTTGCAGGGAAATTGTGTCGAATTAGTTTTTTGGCATCTAAATGTTATAATTTTTGTTTTTAGAATTTTGATAATCTATAAATAGATACATCTTTAATTGTAAAGTAGACATACTTCAACCAACTATTCGTAAATAATTTTTAAGTTATAAATATTTTTTAAGATAAATTATAATTGATTCAATTTATATTATTTTTACTTCTGCATTAATGTAAATGAAATATTTTCCAAGATGTATATGTAGAGTTTTCTTTTTTCAAAAATTCTAGAAAAAAGCCTGAAAAATGTTTTTTTAGATCATATGTATTTTTAAATGCTTATTTTATCATTTATAATGTAATCTATTACTTTAATTTTCTAAGTGTATATATATATAAATTCTGAGAAATATTAAGTTAAAATCTATTCTTGTCATCAATTTTTATAGACATATATTTGAAATTAGAAAAAAATTCTAAATACTGATTGGCAAATTAAATAATTAGTTAATATACTAATATTAAATTTGGGATATAATTATCTGAATAAGAAATTTTTGTGATAAATTGAAGAAATTGTTGAAAGAATTGCACATATATTGTCAATTTTGTGAGATTATTTATGATTGATTTAATTTCTAGAGAATTATAAGGCTTGGAATATTATTTTATTTGAAAAATAACTAGTTTTAATGTTAAGTATTCAAGTAACAAAATTTTAATAATTTAAAAAAGTTATTTAAATGAATAATTTAGTATTATTTTATATCAATCATGACAACTGTAATATTTTTCAGATGAAATGATACGTAATGAGAATGTTAAAAGATCTTTAGAAAAATAAAATTCTTGGTCTTCTAATTAAATATTTTTGGAGTGACTAAAAATTTATTGCTTTTGAAATTTTAAAATCTCACTAATTATTTTTTATAAAGTTAATCGTAATTATTTTCTTCTAAATTATCATAAAATGTATACAGAATTTTATGTGCAATTTAAATAAATATTTGTTATTTAATATGCTGTTTACTTTTAAGTTTTAACTTTTAATTTACTCAGTCATTTAGGAAATGCTTTCTAAAGTTGTTGAAAAAACAACAACTGTAATACTATTGATATATCCAAGTTATTATATAAATTGATAGTTCTAATTACATATTTGTTTATCTTTTGTACTTAATCTCTTTTAATATCTGTTAACAATAACCTTTTATATTAATTTCATTAGATGTTTTTTCATATCCCTCTTTTGCATTCCTTTTAATTTGGTATATGTTTACAATTCTCAAATTATAATTAGCTAGAATTATTTTAATATAAAAGCTCTAATTAAAAATTCTTCAATTCCATTTCTTAAAAGAAAAAAAATCCTTTCCTGTTTTAAAATTGAAATTATGATTTAAAACTTCGCTTATTTCCTAATTCAAATGCATTTTGTATACAGCCCCTTTTCTTATTTCATTGTTCTAATCAGTATGATAAGCTGTCCGGATGTAAAAAGACATACTGTCATGACTCAGAGATAAAATTAGACAAGTGGTCGAATTAAGTAATGGGTCTTCTTCTTGTTATATACTCTTGCTTCTTCTAAATTAATATTTTTATTTATTTATTTTTTTAATTATTTTGTCCTATAAAATTGTCTAACCTATTTTATGATCTCCTATGTGTATTCTTTTATTATAAAAGAGATCATTAATTATTGTAATAAATTTGTTTCATTTGAAAAGATTTATTTAGTATCACTTTCATTTTAAGATTTAAATCTTTTGCATGCATGATGATATATATTATTTTGCGTTGTCTATAAAATAGTTATAAAACTTCACAATTAAAATATAAAAATATTTGGTGGTTTAATATAACTTGTTATGTTACACACTTTTATTTAAATAGAAAGTTAACAGTTCACATATTTAAGTTAATAGTTTGATTTTTTTTTAAATATTAACAAAATTTATATTTAAAGAAAATTATCTTTTTATAACATATAACAAAAAAAGTTTCTTATTACATAAATTATGTTTTGTTATTGTAACATTTTTATGCATTATTGTTTGAAGAGTTTTAAGTATATTTAAACATAATGTGTTTATGATCATTAATAGGTTGAGCTGTCATAATGACGACAGATATATCTGTTGCCGTTCGGTGGGATCCTGTAAATCAGCAGGAGCTTGATGATTATGACTATGATGGAGGAAACAGCTCTTCCAGGTTGTTTGAAAGATCTAGGATAAAAGCTCTGGCAGGTTAGTTCAGAAAAATCAACATAAATCTATTTGCACATTAATATATTAAAACTTTAAAAAAAATTGATTAAATATGTTAAAATAAGTTCTTTGTGGCTAATTATGTTTAATGACATGAATGAATATTTTATGAATGTGCTGTGCGTTCAACACCTAATTGTGAATTTGTATAACTTATGATATACGTTGTTCACATGTTTATACGAAATATGAATTTAACTGCTTTAGAATTGAAAATATAAACCAGGACCATTAGGTTGCATGAAAATTAAAAATACTTTTTAAAAAATAATTGTAATCCTTTATAAAATTTTATCGTAAATGGTTATCAGCTATTGATTTTATAACTAAAATCACTTAGGTTGTTTGTTAGCAAAGTGAGATTTTTTTAAAAAAATTTTTGTAGTAGTATCAGCTACGTAATTTAATAATTTTGGAGAACTAATGTTTTATATAGCTTAATGAATAAATTTGAATTCTTATAAAAGTTTATTTTTGTCTTCCTCTTAAATAAAATGTATTTATTTGTAAATAAAACATTATTCCCAACATAATACTTCTCAATAATTTAATCTTATTAACCTGACAATTTGTATTAGAAAGGAAAGAAATTCAATTACATACTTGTACATATCTCACAAAGTAATTAAAGTTACTTGTTGGTTTATTTCAAAATTACACTTAATTTACACTTCAAAAATCTTAAGCAAGTGTATATTTAATTATTTTGTAAGATATCTCATTAAAAGAATTTTTTAAAAATTCTGATATAAAATATATGAAAATCAAGTTGCATTTGCATGAGAATTTTTCCCCTATACAAAATAGGATATAATATCTTGAACTGTAATTATAAACATTCCTTTAGTAGCTTTGCCATTCAAATTGGTAAATTTGAATGAAATTATAAACATTTAAAGATTCTAATAACTGAGAGACAGACAGGAAAATGTTATTCATAGATAGTGTTTTTTTTTTTTTTTTTTTTTTTTTCAAATTTTTTAAAGAAAATTTTAATTTAAAAAAAATTAGAAATCTAAATATATTTTTTTAAATAAAACTCGTCACTTATAATTATCTAGAAACAAAAAAGTAGTTTAAAAATTAGGCTAATTGTCTAAATTTATCTGTGCTGGAATTACAAATTCATGCTTCCTTGCACACATGTAGTCCAAAGAAATTTTAAAAAAATCTTTTTTTCTCCTTTATATATACATATATAATATGCCATATTACTGAAAACTTCTTTATCTTTTTAATTATTAAATAAGTTAATTTTTCTTTCGCATATTATTTTTAAATGTTCTAGAAATTGAAATTCATTATTCCTTTATTTTTATTAGATGAAAGAGAAGCAGTACAGAAGAAAACATTTTGTAAATGGGTAAATTCTCATCTTGTTCGTGCCAACTGTAGAATCACTGATTTGTACACAGATCTTAGAGATGGCAAAATGTTGATTAAATTATTAGAAATCTTATCGGGTGAAAGACTGGTAAGTAAATTTTCAAAGCTTAGAAAACTTAGCAATATTGAATATTTTTCTTTTAAATTAATGCTTTTAACTCCTTATTTTAAATTAATGATATTGGTCAACATAATTTACATTAAAATATTTTTATTTAAGAATTCATATGCATATTCAAATTTAGATAGTTGTAGAAATTTTGCAGTATCAGTGTCTCATTTTCAGTGTAAATTACACTTTTTTCATTTAATTCTTCTTAAAATTTGATTATTTAAGTTTTTATTGTGTTTCTATAGGGAGCAAAATTTCTGAAAATTTGTGCTAAGTAAGTAATTTCGCATGAAGTGTGTGCAGTATATGTGTAATAACACTACTATGCTAAAATTTTAGATGGAAGAAAAATTATGATTTTAGTTGCATTTTACTTTAACATTAGTTTTTTGTATGCTGTGAAAAATTAACAAATTACCTTAATTATTTTCCTTCCCCTTTTTCCAAGAATAAACCTCTTCTCAAAATAGTTTCAAATGAAATAATAATATAACATTCAATGTAAAAACATTATTACAACTGTCTAATAGAATATTTTAACTAAGAAATGGTGAACAATTTTAGTTAATATATGCAGATAATTGCTTGGTTTGATAAATGTTATTTAGTGTTTAATTGTTTTAATTACAAAACATCATTATTTTTAAGGGGGAAATTTTTTATTATATTGTTGTAAATAACTAAGTTTTGTTATAAAAAAATTATATTTAAGGGGTGGGAGAAATTGGTATAGATTATTTTGGATAATTTCATATTCAGTTTATTTTATGTGAAAGTTTTTAAAATGTATACTAGCAATTTTACTTGTTAGTCATCCTATCTTTTTTCATTAGCTGAAACCAATTTTTAAATTAGATTTTTTGTAAATTATTTAAAATCTTTTGTGAGATTCTAAAAATTTATTTTTCTTAATATATTATTAAGGTTGACATTAAAGATTATATATTTTGAAAAGTATATTTAAGTTTGTTTTAAAAGGATATATTAATTTATAGTTAAATAATTGCTTCATTTATAAACTTTTTCCTCTGCCTTCTACAAAACTAGTTTAAATGCCCTGAATTGTTTTACTATCATTTCTTTTGATCTGCAAGAAATTGAAAAAGCAATCTTAAGAACTTTTTAATCCTATTTAAAAACCCATTAAGTCTTTTTACTGATTTTAAATCTTTTTGAATTGCCTTATGTACTGAGAATGCATCATTCTAGTACGAGTTTAAGATGTATTTATTTATTATTGTTTATAAAAGGGAATAAATATAGAACAAAAAGAATTTCTGCTCCTATTAAATCAAGAAAATGCATTTAATTTTTTTTTTCCTTTTATATACAAGTTTCATTTTTCTGTGGAAGAGTTAACAACTGATTGTCTAATTATAACAATCTTGCATATTGTATTTTAGCAAATAATAATAAATATTTTAATTTTAAAAAAGACTACGTGTCTAATATTAATAGACCCAATTGTTTTTATTGTGTTGTGAAATGAGAAAAGGATTATTTGTAGATTTAATAATTGCTTGAAAAAAAAATATAAAGAATCGTCATGAGTAGTCTTGTATTCAAATAATCCTAGTAATATTAATTTAAAGGACATTCAGAATTACTGCATTTTGTTAGATAATCTTGTTTCAAACTTTTAAATCTAACTACATAATCTTGTTTTAAATTATTCTACACATTCTCCAAATTATAAACTATGTAATTAGTTTGAGGATATCTAACATTTACCAATAAACTGAATAAATGACTATATTATGTTGAATACCTAATTAAAATTTTTCTATTGTGTTGAATACCTAATTAAAATTTTATATGATATTAGCAATGGAAATTGAACATTGGGGTTGTGAACTTAGCAAAAGTTTTTGGAATTTTTGAAATGTTGATTATTAAATGAATGTGAAGGGATTAATTAGAATGAAGTTTATTACACTGATTAATTATATTTTGAATTAAAAAAGTCACCTTTTTGTAATTTATTGTTCTGAGGTGGATTTACAACTATTTTGGATGTTAAGAATTTCATGGTAATTCAATTTTAAGCCTCTCTATTATTTCTTTGTTCCATGACTGTTAATGCTTTCACTTCAAATTTTTTTCAATTTTTTTTCCATCTGTCTATTTAAAATCATTATTCACAATTACTCCAATTTCCTAAGTGAATACTTCAGTATACTGAAAGTCTCCTCTTTCCCTTCCATACACCTTAAGTCTGTCCCATGTGAATGTCGAATGCAAACAATGTAATGGAATCGAATTAACTAGATGTTAGCATGGGTTAGATATTGTCTTTTATTATATTTTATAACTAGATTGATTTATATATTTTTTTTATTTGAAAATAAATTTTGGAATAGCAACACTCTGTTATCGTGATGTGGAACAATTACTTTGTTTTACATTATATAATATAATGACTGAAATTGTATAGAATAGAAAAATTACTTGACTAATTTATTCTCTGAGAAAATAGTCCATTATCAATGTAATTTGGTTGATGAATCCAAACTAGAATGAAAGAAGAGGAGTTAAGAAGTTACGTTTTATATATAACTTAACTGTTAGTACAATTTTGTAACATTGCATCATTGATAACTTCATCATAGGAATGATATTCACGAATAGATAAGTTTTGATTATGTAAATATATTTCTATTCTAAATCTGCTTATTATGTATACATCTGTGCAGGCAGTTGTATAATAAACAATCATATTGGATGAATTTGTGTGTCTGCGACAATTTAAGGAAACAATAAATCAATTATTTTAGCATTGACTGTTTGTAGTTATAACAGTGCAGCCATGGAAATTTCTTAATCATTTGTTTTATAGAAGTAAAATAAAAATTAATGCAATCCATTTTTGTGCGTGTGTTCAAACATAAAATGACACCCAAGTTTGAGCATGCCACAATTGAATGGTCTTTATCTTTCAGATTTCATTTCATTTCTCTCTTTTTTCAAAAAATCAAAATATTAAAAAAATTTCCATTAGTCAGAAATGATAAAGGTTTGATATCTCAACTTAAAATTTAGGATATCTTTTGAGTTTACATTATAAAGATTTTCAATATAGTATGTTATTTTTTTTTTAAAGGATCTGTTGATTTTGTTATGAAAATAAATGCTGGAAATATGTCAAAATAATTATCTTGATAATCATTAAGTTGGAAATTTTATGTAAAATTTATTTCATCTACTCATTTTCATAAAATAAGTGATAATAAATAATAACAATCAAAATAATAAGGCTAATTTTATTCAAAGGTTGAGAGTAATATATAAGTTTGGTGTAGTCAATAATTTACATACTGAGCTTTGTTACATTTTTTTAGTTATATGAGAGTTGATAGCAAAAACTATATTATAGAACATTTTCTTCATCTGGTAAAATGTCTTTATTTGAAAATTACATTCTAAACTTCACTATTTGTACTAAAAAATGTGTCTTTTTGGATTTTTTGTGGGTTAATTATTAGCTATGAGAAATAAGTTTAAAACTTGATACTGCTTCAAATATAAACAAACAAGATTAAAGTACATTAAAATTAGATTATAAACGAATACATAAGTTGTATAACTTCACATCCATGAATCTGCCAAATTGTCAAATATTAAATCCATGTTTTAAATTTATTGCACATGTTCTGTTCATTGTATACCTAAACTTTTCTGATGAGGACCTGTCTTGGGACAGCATAATGTCATTGAAAATATAAATGTGTAGTTCATTGATTTTTTCTTGTGAAATTAAGCAAAAGATATTTATAAAAGTTGCTAAAAATTTATAAATTTGCTTGAATATTTAATTGGTATTGTTAAGATGGCAATATTTTTATATTTTCAAAATGACTCAAAATTCATATTTATGCTATGGTATCTTTGGAAGTTACTGTAGAAAAATTCAAAATTCAGCTGAATAATAATAATAAAAAAAAATTTAAGAGAAACTTCAAGATGCCTATTCTTATTTTACTGTTTATATATGTGCTGAATTTGATGAGTAGTATGTCTGTAAATCACTAGTATTCACACACCATCACCATACACTTTTTTATTGATATGATAAGGAATTAAATATTTTGTATATATTAATAAATTAAAAAAAGAGTATATATGTATGATATGCACTTAGCAGCTATAAAAATATGTAGTTGATTGATTTTTTAAAAAAAATTTAGTGTAAAATTAAGGATAAATTCTCAATTTATATTATAAAAAGACCACTCAAGGACATTCTTAGATTGGCTTTTTAGATATTGGTAGGTCTAATGAATGTGTGAATTATTAGTAAATTTTTGAATGTATGTAAGCAAAATCGCAAAATCAATATGAATCATATTAATCTAAATATTAACTGAAATTTTATTTTAATTTATCTATAATATGCTCAAGAATTATATTATTTTTATGAAGTCTTTGTCTTTTTTTCTAGATATTAAGTATTTCTTTTAAAACTGCTGGCATAATATTGGAAGTTAGAATAAATAATTATATTTCTCTTGTAGCCAAAACCTACTAAAGGAAAAATGAGAATTCACTGCCTTGAAAATGTAGATAAAGCTCTACAGTTCCTTAAAGATCAGCGAGTACATCTGGAAAATTTAGGATCCCATGATATTGTAGATGGAAATCCTCGACTCACTTTAGGTCTTATATGGACAATCATTCTAAGGTTTCAGGTAAAAATCTATTTCATTGGATTCTGATATTTTTTTAGAGTTTACTAATAAATTATGCAATATGCTAGCAACTTAATAAGTATAAGTGTGAATAAACACTCAAACCTTATCTAATTAATTTAATAATAACAATTTGGATATTTTAAGTGCCAGAATAAAAATTTATAATCCATTGTATAGTATAAATATAGGTTTTAGGAATTTTACTGAATTCTTTATATAGATTTTTTGATGAAATAAATATTTTTGTATTAGTTTGTAAAATAATCAAGACAGAATGGTGATATTTATGTAAAAGAAATATATTGAACCATTTTTATTCAACTAAACAGCATTTAATACATCTAACATTCTCTGTATTCCTTTATAAGTTTTAATAATAAAAAAAGACCTTTAGTAAATTCATTCCAAAAAATGTTTAAAAAATTTTATGGAAAACTTTAAAGATTTTTTTATCGCTTATTTTTAGATTCAAGACATCACAATTGAGGAAGTTGATAATCAAGAAACTAAATCTGCTAAAGATGCATTGTTATTGTGGTGTCAAATGAAAACTGCTGGATACCCCAATGTTAATATCAGGAATTTTACTACTAGTTGGAGAGATGGTTTGGCCTTTAATGCTATTATTCATAAGCATAGGTAAGTTTGTGGAAATGTGAAACACTTACTAGAGTTAGGATCTGGTCTTTTTTTTATTGAAGTTATTATATTCTTTATTATTATTTTCAATTTTTAGTCTATATATATTAGAAAATGCCAACTCAAAAATGTTAAATGTTTAATCTAACATTAATAGAACAGAAAAGTGTAATGTTATCTTTACTAACTTCATTCTGTCCAATGACACTATATTGGTGTCCCTCAAAAATTATCCAATTTTAATAACTGAAATAACTGGAACCAGTCCTACAGGACCAAACAAAACAATCCTGTTTACACTTGTGAACAACACAGTGTTTATAATAATTTTTGAAAGTAACAATTTTTTTGACTCATTAGATTATCATTTGGTGCAAAATATTTTTTAATTCTTTGTTCGATTTGGTGAGTAAAGAATGTTTCTTTTTACAGACCTGATTTAATTCAATATGATAAGCTTTCTAAATCAAATGCCATCTATAATTTGAATAATGCCTTTTCTACTGCTGAAGAACATCTTGGTGTGACAAGACTTTTAGATGCTGAAGGTTTGTATTTGTTGCAGTTGTAATTTTCATTGATTCATAATAATTTATTATAAATGTTCAATATTTTAAAATCTTGCACATTGTTGTAACAAAAATTCTTTAAAATTATATGGCTTTTTTTCATATTAAATAGCCAGAATGTTTTTTTTTTTTTTGTTATTGTTGTAAATTTTAAAAATCATGGTTTGATAAATTTATAATATTCTCTTTTTAATTGATGTTTTTTTTTTTTCAAATGAATTGCAATTTTCTGCTTTGTTTCACTGTTTTAATGTTCTCACCTGATTTTTTAATCTGTTTCCAACACTTTCTCTGTCATAGATGTTTATGTTGAAAATCCTGATGAGAAATCTATCATTACATATGTTGTCACTTATTATCATTACTTCTCTAAAATGAAGGCTGAAACTGTCCAAGGAAGAAGAATTGGAAAAGTTAGTATTTTTTTAAAAAAATAATAAAATTGTTTTTTTAACACAATTAAGGTACGTCATATTAAAAATGATAAATTTTACTGTTGTTTTTTCATTATTAATAGTTGATAAATTCTGCTTAATTCAAGAATTATCATACCAAATATTTTTTTTTTAATAAAAAACAAGGTTTACTTTTAAATCTTTTTTCTAATTAGTAGGTAAAGAATAATTGTTAATTTTCTTTGTTGGATAAAATTTTTCAATTATTTTATCCATAAAAATAAATAGTTCAAAAATTCATTCTTTCTGTAATTATAATTTAAATTCATTCTGATAAAGTAATAAAACTTATTATTTACATAATAAAAGAAAATTTTCCTTTTTTTATCATTCCATTATGCAGCATCTATTTTAAATATATAGAATAGTCAGTTATTTTTATTCTATTGTTATTATTATTGTATTTTTAAATATAACAAGATAATATATTAATGAACAGCTGAATGTAGGGATTTATTGAATATGAGAATTTCTCTGAAACTTAGCTCTGGATTATTATAAAAAATTGTATTGTTACAAATTTAAGTACTATAATATATAAACTTTCACTTTATTTTGTTTTATTATTTTTATTAAATATTTTCTGATTATTCGTAATTAATTTTAATCAATTTTTTTTAAATTTAATTTCAAAAGTTTTGTTTTTGTTGAGTTGAAATTTTTTTTTTGACACAACTGAAAATATCTTTAGGTTGTTGGATTAGCAATGGAAAATGACCAACTAATTGATGAATATGAAACCTTGACTACAGACCTTCTTCAATGGATTGAACAAACTATATTAGCATTATCCGATCGAAAGTTTGCCAATTCATTGTCAGGTGTACAACAACAGCTCACAGCATTCAACAATTATAGAACTACTGAAAAACCACCCAAGTAATTATTTTCCTTTCTGTTTCTCAATTTTTGGATGTGTATCGATGAGAAAATTCTGAAAAAAACTTATTTGCTTTAGGTTTCAAGAGAAAGGCAATCTTGAAGTTCTGCTTTTCACGATACAAAGTAAAATGAGAGCAAATAACCAAAATCCCTACTTTCCGAAAGAAGGACAGAAAATTGTTGACATCAATAAAGCTTGGGAGCGTCTAGAAAAAGCTGAGCATGAAAGAGAATTGGCTTTGCGTGAAGAATTAATTAGGTACAATATTTTTCACATTATGTCTACTGAAGTACTGTTTTCCTGTCGTATTATCCTCACCTTTAATGAATTTTATTATTTATGTTTAAGTCTAATTTATTCTTAATTCATGTTTATCAATGAACTCACTCAAATACTTGTAAAGGAATGGTTTTAATGAAAGCTTATATCTATAATTGGTTGAATTAAACTTCTTAAATGTGATATCAAATATTTTAGTACTTTTTGTTTTGTTTACAGTTGTTACTGAACCAGTTTTCTGATATTGAACTGGAAAATATAATACCTCAAATGAAAGAAACGTTAGATAAAAATGTACCTAGCAATTTTAACATCATTAAATAAAATTATAAATTAGATTTTCATGTTGCCAGATTTCATCCTTCCTTACTTGATCTTACTTACTTTGATTTTTTTTAAAATATACTCTTCCAGATATTTGCCCCTTTTCTAACTTTAAAGACTTTATTTCAGAAAAGTTGTTCATTGGAATCAATAAACTGACATATATTTGCATAAAAAATTGCATCTTTGTAAAGTATGTAGAGGTTTGTTTTTGAATTATCTAATAAATGCATTAAATGCAAAATAATGAACTATGCATTTGAATTTAACAATAAATCTTGATCTGTTCATGTTTTAATAATTGCAACCTACTTGCTGCTTATTAATAAATTTCTTCTTTCAGTTATTGCTGTACATAATTAATTTTAAAAACCTGAGATACAAACTTCAGAGTTGCAAATGATGCTTAAATCTTTTTTGTAAATTTTTTTCACTCAATATACTTTAATTTGCCTATTGGATGTACCGTTAGAATACTTGGTGAATCACTACTAATTGGTAGTATATTCAAGTGATTGTTGTAAATAATTATGATCATTCTAGTAGCATTGTTAATAAAGTTGAAGGCTTTAACCTAATTGTAAGCATAAAATTGTCCAAAATTTAATGCTTTAAACCTTTGTAAATATTTTTTTTATGTTTTGTAAAATCTCAATTTTTCAAAAAATTATAGGCAAGAAAAATTGGAGCAATTGGCTGCTAGGTTTGATCGTAAAGCTGGAATGAGGGAAACATGGCTCAGTGAAAACCAGAGACTGGTATCTCAGGATAACTTTGGTTTCGATTTAGCATCAGTAGAGGCTGCTGCTAAGAAACATGAAGCAATAGAGACAGATATTTATGCTTATGAGGAAAGAGTTCAAGCAGTTGTTGCTGTTGCACAAGAACTTGAAACAGAAAACTATCATGACATTGACAGAATCAATGCCAGGTAGGCAAGATTAAAATAAATGAATTTTTTTTAGTAATATATTAATTTAAAACTGAATTAGAATTTTTTTTTGCTTTTAATTTTTTAATGAAAATTTTTTCTCTAATCAAATCTGAATTATCATGTAGAAAATAGTTAACTTAATTTTTATTGCTTTTGTATGTTACTCAGATAATATTCAAATATTAGTCTATTAAGAAATCGATTTTTATTTAGAGGATATTAAGTTTTATTGACAATAAAAGCTAATAAATTTTGAATTCTTAATTGCAGGAAAGACAATGTTTTACGGTTGTGGAATTATCTTCTGGAACTTCTCAGAGCTCGACGAAGTCGACTTGAGAAGTCTATGGCTTTGCAGCAGACATTCCAAGAAATGATTTTCATTTTGGATTCTATGGAAGAAATCAAAGTTAGTTTATTTATTTTTATGTTAATAATTTTAAAATAAAACCTTTTATTTAATATCATTGATTAATCATTTTCTGATTCTGGCTTTTACTATGTGAAAAGCTCAACTGGAATAATGTGTTCAATTTTGAAAATTTCATATGATTAACTTGTAGATGGCAGTTATTTAAAAATGTTTGTGCTTTGGCTTTTAGAAAGTATAATTTATTTCAAAATAATGTACCATGAATAATGTAGAAGGCATCAAAACTAAAAATGTTATTGTTCATTGTAGAGCTAAAACTTATAATTTCCAAAATAACTGTTGGAAAAAAACTAGTAATGAAATGAATTACTAATTCTTGCTCTTACAGGCTAGATTACTATCTGAAGATTATGGAAAACATCTCATGGGAGTTGAAGACTTGCTACAGAAACATAGTCTGGTTGAAGCTGACATCAATGTATTGGGTGAAAGAGTTAAAGCTGTTGTGCAGCATTCTCAAAAATTCATTGAAGAAGAAGAACATGGTAAGAGAAATAAAAATTTTATTAATTATAAAAAAAGTTATGGAAAGCTGGTTTCGCAACTTCTTAGTTCAGCGTTCTTTTTACTGTCTTTGTTCAAAGTATCAAAAAATGCTTAAATAAATTTTATTCAGATCTAGAGTTAGATGAATAAAAGACAAATAAAATAGTTATATGAAAAAAATATTTTATTAAAATATTCTAATTTTTTTCAATGTTCAGTGCTTGAAGCATAGACAAAATATTATCATGGGAAAATGAACTCCAATTTTTAATTTAATGAATCTCCATCTTTTAGATCACCTCAAGTTCAAAAAATACATTTTTCTCATTATATTTGTCCATCTTGTTTGCAATAAATGCATAGAGCTGAATTGATGAAATTTGTCATATTGTCTTATAACTAAATTTTTAGATTTTTGTCCAATTCATTTGAAAAGTTTGTCTAATTGTCTGAATTTAACTTAACATAGCTATTCTACAAAGAGAACTAGATGGATAAAAATTGGTACTCGGGTTTAAACTTTGAGTGCCAATACTTAACAATTTAAAAACACGTTCTGTCAAGAAGCTGACATTCTACCTTTCAGTATTTTTATAAGCATGTAAATATGATAGTTTTATCGAATTTGATATGCTATTTCATGATTAAAATTGTTATTCTGTGTACCAAATTTTAATTAATTAAAAAAAAGTTTAAAGCTGAAATTCGTTTTTGAAGTGCTAGTAACTACTCCAAAACCAAAGATTTGCTACCATGGTGATTTTTATACTTCTTGGGATAGATTCTGTAAAAATGCTCAATTCATAGCATAGATCAGTATTCCATAATTATTGTTGACTAATGGTGTAAAAAATATCACTGGCCTTCATTGAAATTTTATGTAAAGTGAGGAGGATAACATCTTTATCAGAGAATTTACAGGAGAAATTTTTTTAATGCTACTCCTGCTAGTTTTTTTTTTTTTTAATTTTTCAGTATTGAGAGTATTTTTAATTAATATCAAATGAAATATTTGTTGCTAGAATTTCAAATTTTTGAAATTATTGCATAATTTGTAATTTTATTAAAGTTTCTGATAATGTGAACATTGAAATCATGTTGCTTACTTTTGGGGATTTTTATTTATGGAATCTATTATAGCTGTATCAGTAAATGTAAATATATTTTTTATAATTTTCCAAAAATGTTAGGTTACATAAAAAAATATTTTTTTAATGAATATTACAAAAAAAAATCTAGATTTCATATTTACTGAAGATTTATCCTGTAATACCATTGTGATGTTAATAAAGTGAAAATATTTTAATTTGTTATTAATAGAATGCTTGACGAATATTTGAGAATTTTTGTATTAATATTTTTGATTTTATGCTGAATAGAAATTAAACTTTAGTTTCTATATTTAATTGACAGTTTTTATTCTGATTACTATTTAATTTTAATTGATAGGTTATCGCCCTTGTGATCCAAAGATAGTAACAGATAGAATAAACCAATTAGAAGCTGCATATTCTGAATTGGTACATCTTGCTCTTGAGAGAAGAAACAAACTAGATGAATCTAGAAAATTATGGCAATTCTATTGGGATATGACAGAAGAAGAGACCTACATCAAAGAAAAAGAACAGATATTATCTTCTGATGATATTGGTCATGATTTGACTACTGTACATTTGCTCATTAGTAAAAATAAGGTTTGTGTCTGTACATAATTCATTAAAATATATTTATTGATTTAATAATCTCCAAATAGAGGACTTGAATTAAAATAAATATTTAATTTAGGCAATGGAAGATGAAATATCTTCACATGAGCAACAGTTGCATGATGTTATTCAAGTTGGAGAAGACCTTATTGCCGCTAACCACTTTGGATCTGACAGAATAAGAGAGAGAATCGGAGAAGTAAATGGTATGTGGGATCATCTGAAAGAATTACTGGCCACACGTAAACAGAGACTGTATGATGCTGTTGATTATCATCAAGTGAGTATTTTACTATTTCATTTTTTTTAACATCAAATATATATATTATTGCTTTTGGAAATTCTGACTTTTTAAAAGTGAAGAAAATTCTGATTAGAGGATTTAATATATTTTTGCTGCAGTCTATATTTTTTAAAGTTTAAAAGAGTAATTTAGTCAAATATTATCAAATAAAAGGTATCAAATATAGATTCAGCTTTAAAAGTTTTAAATTTCAAAATTCTTTAATCTTTTTTTTTTCAATTCTGATTGTTAATGAGCAATTTATTTTGCATTCTATATCTGTATCTTAATGAATATTTTTAGCATCATTATTATTTGGTTAATAAATTTTTAAAATTTTAATTTTATTACGGCCTTTGAACTTATTCTCTGAATTCTACTAGTAAAATTCATTATGGGTATGAAATTCTATCAGTACCTATTGATATTGTAATCATTATTTTTAATTTTGTTATGTGGTTTATTGACATACAAGTTTTTTATTACTGTTTCTCAATTTCTTGTTTTCTGAAATGAATGATATAAAGTGAAAGCTTGAAGCAGTATTTCTATTCCGAGTCAACTTAATATTTTGAAATCTAAAGTTTAAAAGCAGCTCCCAACATAAAATTCTCCATTTATTTTAAAATTTCATTAGCTTACCATATAAGGATTTCAGAATAATTTAATAGTAATAATCTAGAATAGTATTTTTTTATTTTATTAAAAAAATTATTTAATGATCTCCTTTGTAGTTCTTTGCTGATGCAGATGATGTTGATACTTGGATGCTCGATACCTTGCGTTTGGTATCAAGTGAGGATGTAGGACGAGATGAAGCCAATGTTCAATCTCTACTAAAGAAACATAAGGTAATTGAGATGTTTGTATATGTATAATATGAGATTTTTGTGTTGAAATTTGCTAATATATTGAAAATCAATTTTTTTTCTAGGATGTTACCGATGAACTTAAAAATTATGCTAACACAATTGATGCCCTTCATGCTCAAGCATCTGCCCTTGGAGAAAAAGTACTGATTTTTAGTAAATTAATCATATTATTATTCATAATTAATTTATCTTTTGAATAATGGAATTAATTAAATTATAGGATCGTGAAGCGCCAGAAGTTCTGGAGCGTTTGGCCAGTATTGATCGTCGCTACAAAGATTTGGTTGAACTTGCTAAATTGAGAAAGCAGCGTCTGTTAGATGCACTGTCTCTGTACAAATTGTTTAATGAAGCAGATGGTGTTGAGCAATGGATTGTAGAGAAGGTATAAATATTTTTTAGAGATTAATATCTGAAAATGCATTCATTGTCCCTATAGAAGAGATATATATTAAAAGTACTGATAATGTTTCAGTTTAAACTTATATTTGAATTGTTTAATTCAAAATACTTTATTAAAGTAATATTCAAACATATCTATGATAATATTAGTGAATGATACTTAACAGTTATTATCAGTGTACAGGAGATATTTTATATGCACAATGAATATTGGAATTCCAATCTTACAAAGCTTGGTTTTTCTTTTCATAACATATATTATTGCTATTCTATAATTTAAAATGAATGATACTTAACTTTAAAATATACAATATTACTTGAGTAAAATTTGTGTTAATGATTTGAAATTCTGATACAATCACTCAATCATTTAGTTAACTTACAGTTTAATTATTTTATAAACTTTAATACTGAAATGAACTTAATAATTTAATTTTATTGATTTTTCATTTTCCACCTATTATGCCTATAAATGACATTTGTTTAATATTATTCTGTAGAGAAAAAAATAAGCTCCATATTCCTTATTAATAGGAGAAAATGATAGATAGTATGGCTATGAGTCGAGACATGGAGGATATTGAAGTAATGCGACATAGATTTGAAGGTTTCGAGCAAGAAATGAATACTAATGCAACCAGAATGGCTGTAGTAAATCAACTAGCTCGCCAGTTGTTGAATGTAGAACATCCAAATTCAGAAGAAATCTTGGCCAGACAGAATCAACTCAATCAAAGGTCAGTATTATTTCAAGTATTTTTAATGTATGCTTAGTATCTCTTTTATGCAAAAGTAACACATTCATATTCAAATTTTATTTTATTATGTGTATTTTATGCTTATTTATAAATAATTTTATAAGCATTTATTATGGTGCAATGGCACTACTTTGTTTATCTCCATACTTATTTGAAATATCAAATTTTGTGGCATTCTAAATTTTAAATTTGTCTTCCTGATCTTCGATGTTTTGTATGATTTAAAATAAATATTATGTTAAAAAATTAAAATGACATAACAAATATAAAGTTAAGATATTCAATTAAAACTTAAGTTAGTGAACTCGCACATAGCAACAAATTTGATGTTATCTACTTTGCCTTAAAGGGATGTCACTTTAAAATTTCATGTTCATAAGAGAATTCATGTATCACTTCAATAATCTTATCTAATCCAATGACAAAACAGCCTTCATTAAAAAAAGATAAAAAGCTATTACTGTGCTTATAATAAACTTTTTTCAGCATTTATGATCTCCCAAATCAATGTGCGCATTTTAGTTAAGCTCTGAAAAGCAATAAATTTATATATATATGAATGTGAAATTCCCTTCGTTTGCAATGTTTGAATTCATGATGGGTTTATTTTTCTTGTGAATGTTGATAATATTTACTTAGTGGATATATTATGATTCAAGTGATGTTAAGTATTTCGTTTAATATTTAGATATTCTTCTTTCTATGGATGCTCTGATCTAATCAGTTTTAGCTAGTTTTTAACTTTAAATATTGGTTTATTACATATAAAGTAATCCTTTTGGATGCTATTAAAAATAGTTGTTTAAACTTTTAGTTAGAAATGTTTGTTTGTGACTACTTTGTCTTAACCATCTATTTATCATAATTCCATTAAAATGGAAACTTCTTCAAAACATGAATGTTTCTTCTAAAGTATTAGGGATACATTTCTGAGAATTATTTTTCTACTTTATAATAGCTTTTAATTAGAATGAATAGTTCTAAAAATGTTGTTTCATATATGTTTTTTTTATCTACTGAATTTTTTTAATAAGGTGGTCAGCTCTTCAAGAAGTTGCTGAACAAAAAAAAGAAGAAATCAATTCAGCCCATGGTGTTCAGACATTCCATATTGAATGCAAAGAAACGATCGTAAGGATACTCATGATTTATGTTTTTATAGTATTACATATAATATTGTCAAGGCACCCGAGTAAAAGATAAAATTACATTCTGAATAGAATTTATGAGGCAGTTTTATATTATAGTAGATCGTTTATAAATTTCAAACCCTCCATATCCTTTTCTGAAAGTTATTTTCTTTTTATAATAGACTTGGATTGAAGAAAAGACTAAATTGCTGCAAGCAACTGAAGAACTTGGTAATGATCTTACTGGTATCATGACGTTGCAGAGGAGACTTAGTGGCATGGAACGAGATTTGGCTGCTATTCAAGCTAAGGTGAATACAAAACTCTTTTTTCTATAAAATCTTTTATCTTTATTATTAAAATATTCTATGTTAATGAATTTATTTTTCAAGTGAATGTATCCATAATCCAGAAGAAATTGTAAAATATTTATATAAAAGTTCTATTTATCCAGTGTTGACAATTGAATGTTTTGTTTAAAAAATTAATTCAATTCTTTTTATTTTCAAAATTTATTTATGACTAAATTGGTACGTAGAAAGATTTGTTTACTTCTTGATTTTTTAAATACAATATATACCAAGTTTGTTTTAAATCTTTTTTAACTGCATTACATTTTTTTTTTTTTTTTTTTCAAAATCAAATCTAATTTGAATGTAGTAATTTGAAAATCATATTGTATTCTAGATTACAACATTCAGTTAATTTGTAGTTTTTATTTCCATTTTTTCCTTTGAACCAAAGTTGAATTTATTTTAGTTCAGAGATATTTAATTTAGAATAAGTTTGTTTCAAAAATATATTTTTATGGTATTAAATAAGTATTTGCCTTGCCGTAACAAATTGGCGTTTTCTTTCTTTTAGTTGGATTCATTGGAACAAGAGGCAGATAAAATACAAGGGGATCATCCTGAGGTAATTTTAATAGTTATTACATAATGAAAGCATTATCTGAAAAATATTTGGATGTTTAAAATTTCTGTGTCTTTAAAATTTAAAATAATTATTTTCATATATTGAATTTTAATCATATTTTATAAATGCATACTTAATGAGATACTTACTTAAATGTTTTAACATTAAAAGTATGTTTATAAAAATACTATTAATTAGTTGAAAAGAATTTTATTTCTCACCATTAGCAGGACTTATTATTTGTCTCTATTTAGACTCTGGCTGAATTTTTTGCAATGATTGACTGAATGACTTATATATTGAATGAATGACTTATATATTCTATTGAAAATCCAAATACATTTAATTCCATTATAAGTATACCAGGTGATTTGAATGAGAAAATCATTTTAAATTGAAATGTTCTTTGTTAATTTGCCAATGAATTTGTTTTACAGGAAGCAGAAGCTATTAGGGAAAGAGTTACTCAGATTAAAACAGTGTGGGAGCAATTAACACAATTGGTAAGTTAAAGATTTTTTTAAATATTCTGACATGATTTTCTTTAGGAATTCAATTTGAAAAATTCCATTTATATAATTTTAATAGCTCAAAGACCGAGATGCTAAACTTGAAGAAGCTGGTGACTTGCATCGCTTCCTTAGAGATTTGGATCACTTCCAAGCTTGGCTCACCAAAACACAGACTGATGTTGCATCTGAAGACATTCCATCTAGTCTTTCAGAGGCCGAGAAGCTTCTCAGCCAGCATCAACAAATCAGAGATGAAATTGATAACTATACTGAAGATTACAATAGTATGATGGAGTATGGTGAAAAAGTTACTCAGGATCAAACTGATGCTCAGTATATGTTCTTGAGAGAAGTAAGTTCTTAGTGTGAATTTTCTTTGTTTAATAAATTTTATAAATAAGAAAATAGAGGCAGTTCATATATTTTCAAGTTGTTAATAAGATATCTGCAACCTGTAATATTTATATGCAAGTTGAATTGAATTTAGCTTATTAACCGAGAATAATTAGCTTCATATGTAGTAGTAGTTTTATTTGCAGTTGTCAAATATTTAACTATATATTTTAAATATAAATAGTTTTATGTAGCTATTTATATTCAAAACTATTTCCTGACATTTTTAAACTTAGGATTTCATTTTGTTAATTGAAATCAGTTAAGTGACTTTAACTTTAATTACATCATGAAGACATTGAATAATAAACTATGTAAGCATTGAAAATAATACAGTGCTTTTATAGTTTTGCTATGAATTTGAGTTTTTGGGTAAAATATAAAGTGTAAAGGAAGAATGTTATTTTCTTATTGCAATGTGACTGTTTTGCCAAAAAGGAGTATTTTATTGCATTTATAAAAAGTGCATTGAATTTATGTGAATCAAATAACTATCCACACTAATTATCAATTGCATTACAATTATTGTTAACTAAGCATGCTTTAAAAGTTGTATATTTTGTATTTAGTTTTAAATGTCTTTCTGTGAAGCAATTTTTAATTTTGTAATAAAACCACAACATCATGTTTTTTTCTCTTAGATTTCTTTTTATTAGAAGCCTTAAAATTTTATATTGGATGATGTGGAAGTTAAATATAAATACGTTCTGAATTTTTTTTTTTTTCAGCGTCTAAAATCCTTGCAAGATGGATGGACTGAATTACACCAAATGTGGGAGAACAGGCAACAGCTATTATCTCAAAGTTTGAACTTGCAGATGTTTATGCGTGATGCCAAACAAGCAGAAGTTATATTAAATCAACAAGAACACTACTTATCCAAGGATGAAACACCAGTGAGTTTGTAATTTCTTTTATTTGTCACTAGTATTACTTTGCTCTGAATTTCTGAGATTAATGATCTAAATTTCTGAGGTTATTAAATTAGATAATAGATTGTTGTATTTCTTTCTAAGTAATTTTTATTTATTGTAGACAAACTTAGAGCAAGCAGAAGACTTAATTAAGCGGCATGAAACTTATTTGGCTACCATGGAAGCCAATGATGAAAAGATCAATGCTGTTGTATTATTTGCTCAACGGTTATGCGATGAAGGCAATTTTGATGCTGATAAAGTTCACAAGAAGGCTGAAAACATAACAGAAAGGTAATAGCCAAAACCTTGTATGAAAATTTAAAATGATTATGAAATCAATAAATTACTATTAAAATTTCTACCTTTAAGTTTTTTTCTTACGTTACAATGTAGTTAGATATTTGTATTTATATAGTAATGACTTAGGTTTAAATTAGATATTACATTTCTTGTATGTTATGTACTTTGAAAATGTTTACATTTAAAAAGTAATTTGAAATATTTCTTTATGTTAATGCATATTATTAAAATTGGATTATAGCAATTTAAGTCAAAGGTTGTTTTTTTTACATTAATATAGCATAAAAAGAAAAAGGTTATCAACTAAAATTGAATATACTTCTTTAATAAATATTTTCTATTAACTTGTATTTTTTTTTCATAGACGAAATGCAAACCATGCTCGTGCTGCCGAATTGATGGAAAAATTGAAGGATCAGCTAATGTTACATCACTTCTTACAAGACTGTGAAGAGGTATGTGCTTATAATTTATTATAATTTCGTTATTATTAATGGATTTTTCCATCATACATGTAAAGATTAGTCAAGAAGAAACCACTTTCCTCTCCCACCCTTCATTTTATTCATCATTTTCTTAGTATTTCACACTTTTTTCTCCTTTGTATGGAATTTTCTGTTTATTTCTCAATTTTGTATATTCTTAAAGTATGGAAAGCATTATTATAGATTATAAATATAAGTCTTCCTTTATAATTAAAACAAAAGAAATATGCAAAACATGATTTAAGTTTTTGAATATGAGCCCATTTTGAATTTCATATGATCTAAGAGCCATAAAAAATAATTCTGCAAGATTTAAATAATTTATTCCACAAGATTTGTTGTTGTTACTTATGGCACTTGCCACATTGGACAAGCCCCCGCTGATACAGCAGCAGATTTAAGCTGAAAGGAGCGTCTCTTGTTTTTGAAGTGGCACCAACTAGGACCAAGAGTATGACTTAGCTGCACACTCATCACAGTCACTTGCACAGATCCTTTTTAAAGGGAGCACACATCTCACAGATAGCACACAGAAGAACAGCCATGCCCAAACCTGAGACTCTCAGAACATGAGGAAGACGCGCTACCTCTGCGCCAGAAAGCCGGCATTCCACAAGATTTAGGTGTAATATGTTAAATTGAATAATTGCTGGGGACTTAAGATTGTAATAGCTCAGTATCAATTTACATAAAGTTTGTTATAAATAAATGGGTATTTTAAACATAAAATTACTTATTAAAACATTAACATAATTTTATTAATCTTATACAAAAAAATGCAATCACTGTGGCATGATTATGTTTTGTTTGTGGATGAAATTTAATGTGAATTAAATGTGCCAGTAATCAAAACATTAATCATTGAAGGTTCTGAAACACTTATGAATGTTTTGTTCATTCAACATTTCAAACTTGAGACAATGTTTATGCATGTATTTGAATACAAAGTGCATTATTTGAATATATACAATGGCCAAATTCATTCATTTTTTTTATTGATGATGGGATTTTTTCATATTTGTAATTTAATTTTAATATTTTCATGTACTGGATGTCCAGATTATCAATTTTTCAGTCATCCTATATTTAATAAACTAGAATTTAAATTTCTGTATATATTATGTTCGATTTAAGGTGAATAATAAAGTGTATTAATACAATATTGCTTATTTTAGAAGATACTTAATTTTCTCTTAAATTACTAATTACTTATTAATATTCTTGTTTCAGTTGAATGAATGGATTCAAGAAAAATCCATAATTGCTCAGGATGAGACATATCGCAGTGCTAAAACAATTCACAGTAAGTGGATGCGCCATCAAGCCTTTGCTGCTGAAGTGAAGTCTAATAAGAATAGACTGTATCAAGTTGAACAAGTTAGTTTAATGTTTCATAGAAATTCATATTTATCTTTTGGTCTTGAAAATTCTATCAAATTCTAATGAATGCTTTTGCAGGCTGGTAGAGATTTGATGGCTGAGAAACCAGAATTGGGTCCCTTAATTGATCCCCGTTTGAATGAAATTGCCCAACAGTTTGAAGACTTAGAAAACACAACCACCCAGAAGGGTGAAAAACTCTTTGATGCTAACAGACAAGTATTATATGAGCAAACATGTGATGATATTGATGGCTGGATAAGTGAGTTAGAAACACAAGTGTTGTCTGCAGAACCTAGTCAAGATGTGGTTAGCTTGACTGGTGTGAATCTCATACTCCAAAAACAACAGGTATTTCAAACTGTTTATTTATTCTTAACCTATTGAGTGTGTTATGACATTTATTAACAACGTAAATTGTTTGATATGTTTTACAATCTTTGTTATATTAATTTACTACAGATGATTGAAACTCAAATGGCTGTAAAAGCACAGCAAGTTACAGAACTTAAGAGCCAGGCTGATTACTTGAGGAAAATGGATCCCGAGAAGGAAGAAGAAATTGTGGTTAAGAAGTCATATGTAGAAGATAGGTTTGTGAAAATTTTGTTTGAATTTTTTTATTGCTATCAAATATATTGATAGCTTTCGTGTCTTAGCAGGGATGTTTTTGTTTGCTAAATTATCTTGAATGATTTTTCTAGATTCCAGAGATTACAACAACCATTGCTGGAGAGGAAGGCCTTGCTTTTGAAGAAAAAAGAAGCATACCAGTTCAGGAGAGATGTTGAAGATGAAAAATTATGGATCTCTGAAAAATTGCCACTCACACAGTCAACTGATTATGGAAACAGTCTCTTTAGTGTACAGATGCTGAAGAAGAAAAATCAGGTATTATTGAAATTTAAAATATTTTTAATTGTTCTGTATAAACAGTTATACTTTTGTACATATGTCCAAAACTAAGCTGTTGATTAGAGCTTGCACATTAATTTTTATCTGGTTTCAAAATGAATAATAGTTCCAGTTTTTGAAAAGATGAAATTTTATTTTAGTCTCTGAGAACTGAAATTGAGAACCATGAGCCTAGGATTATGCACATCTGTGAAAATGGTCAGAAACTTATAAGTGAAGGTCATGAAGACTCTGGTGAATTCCAACGATTAATTGATGACCTGTTACAACAATGGCAAGATTTGAAGAAAGCTCTTGATGCTCGTGAGGACAAATTATTAGAATCAGAGAAGGCACAACAGGTAACATAGTGTATATTTGTTAAAAAAAAATATATATTTTTATAGTAAAAGATTTTTTTAATGTCTAATGTTGTTTTGTTCCTCTCCTTCCATTTAGTATTATTTTGATGCCAGTGAAGCTGAAGCCTGGATGAGCGAGCAAGAATTGTACATGATGGTTGAAGACAGAGGCAAAGATGAAATCAGCACACAGAATCTCAAGAAGAAACACGAGAGCCTTGAAAATGCAGTAGAAGATTATGCTGAAACTGTCAGACAATTAGGGGAGACTGCTAAGCAGTTGGCATCCGAAGGTCATCCAGAAAGGTATATAAAATTTTATTCTATTCTTTTGAAAAGCATTGATATATACATCAAAGAAGAGATTCAGAATTTTCTTAGTCCGTGCAAGTATCAATATTATCATACATGAATATTAACCCTGTATTGCTGTAGTGAGATCGGAAAGCCCTGATATAGTGATATAGCAATTATTATGTTGAAAATAGGCTATCTAAGTATGAAGACACAAAAAGAATTTATTTTTTATTATATATTTACCAGCATTGTAAAATCAAAAAGTTAAAGTTTATTGCATTGTACAAAATAAGCTCTTAATTAGCTTTAAAATATGGTGGCTGTACTATCATATTAAGTTAATCAGAATGCAGCCATTCACAGTGGAATTAAATTTTAGTGCTGAATTCTTATTTTTTCTGCATACAAAATTGCATGTAATAAATATTAAAAATACTGAGTTTTTTTTATCATTGGTCTTTTATTATAAAAAAAAAGATTTAAATTTCAATAGAATTTATTTTGTAATTTCCTTTTCTCTTATTATTTTCTTAAAAATTTTATGTTTTCATGTTTGTAGTGACTAAAAAGATTAAAATATAAAATTGTTTGAAGTAATTATGAATTGTGTTTAAAAAAAAGTGTTAATTGTAGTACACGATTATGAAATTATTTCAGATTATGAAAATTTTGCGATACTAATGTTAGTGAATTCTCAAATTTCAAAAGATCTATTACATAATATCATTCCTTTGTTAAATGGCATTTCTTGTGTTTTTTTAGTGATCAAATCATTGTAAGACAGTCACAAGTTGACAAATTATATGCTGGATTGAAAGACTTAGCATTGGAACGCAGGGCTAAACTTGATGAAGGGTTGAAATTATTTTCACTCAATAGAGAAGTCGATGATATCATGCAATGGATTGCTGACCGAGAAATGGTGGCTGGTTCTCATGAACTTGGGCAAGATTATGATCATGTTGTGGTTAGTAATTTGCTTAAGATAATGCTTTTATTGATGCTTGGATTTCTTAAATTAATAGAATACAGGGAAATGAATTCTTAAACATTTTTTTTATAACTAAATAACTAACTCTTCTCTAAAGGAACAATATTAAAAATGTTTGAAATATCCCCCCTAACCATTATCTGTGTTTAATATAGAAAGAAGAAAATTGAAGTTTTAGAAACCTTTTCAGTTTTTAATGGTAGAAGTGATTTTTTTCTTTTTTCTTTTAAAATTTTAAAAATGCCACGTATGAAATTAATAAATATATTAGCAAATTATCGGAAAAATATATTCTTATATGTGTATTTTATTCTCATTAAAAAGAATTCTTGATTATGTGACAATTATTTAACTTCAAATTTCATTAAATTTATTCTTTCAGTCTGACTCTAAATTGTAATAATGTTAAATTCTAATTTAAACTTCACTCTTGCAGATTTTAATGTTCATTTTAAGTCTGTTTGACTTAATAAAGTATTCAATGCAATTTCATTTGAGGTTGTTGTTTTTTTTAGATGCTACAAGAACGCTTTAAAGAATTTGCTCGTGATACAGAAGTTATTGGAACAGAAAGGGTAGCTGAAGTAAATGAAGCAGCTGACCAGTTGATAGCCACTGGACATTCAGACAGTGCTGTTATAGCCGAATGGAAGGACACTCTAAATGAAGCTTGGGCAGATTTGTTGGAATTGATCGATACTAGAACACAGATGTTAGCTGCTTCATGGAAATTGCATAGATTCTTCCATGACTGTAAAGATCTGTTAGGAAGAATACTAGTAAGTGAAGCAGATAATTTAAATGCTGGTACTAGAAATGATTATTTTTATTCACAAAATATAATCATTTTCATTCATATTTTTACTATGTCAAGTTTATGATAAATAGTTGGCATTTTATTTATAAGAAAATTTATCACAGTGGTGTAAATTTTTTTATTAACTCTTGTAATTCTTTGTAAAAACTCATGCATATAAATGTCAATAACATACTTTATTTTAATTGCCCTTTTTTAAAAAAAATGTGAGAAAATATTACTTGAAAGATTTTTTGGAGCTTTATTTATAATTGTTCAATGCCTTACATGAATTAGATTTAGATTGAAATACCAAATGCTAATATTTTCTTAGTATGTCTATTTTATGCTTAAAGTTTTTAGTAATTTATAAATTATTAGTATGTATAGAATGTAAAAGTAAAATCCAATTTTTACAGGAAAAGCAAAATTCTATGTCAGATGAACTAGGCAAGGATGGTGTCAGTGTTTCTAGCTTACAGAGGAAACATGCAAACTTTGAAAATGATTTACAGACATTGGGAACAGCTGTGAGTATATCATTACAACAAAATTTGTCATCAAATTAATAGAAGTTCTGGTTAATAAATGTTACTTCTCACTTTAAGGTTCAACAAATTCAAGAAGAATCTGCAAGTCTACAGAGTGCCTATGCTGGTGACAAAGCAAAAGAAATTACTAATCAAGAAGCTGAAGTTGTCGGAGCTTGGCAGAAATTGATGGGCATGGTTGATGGAAGGAGAGTAAAACTGGCTGATACTAGTGATTTATTCAGGTTCCTGAATATGGTTAGAGACTTGATGTTGTGGATGGAAGACATTGTTCGACAAATGAACACATCTGAAAAACCTAGGTAAACTATGTCTAACTAATATATAAAATTCACTAGCTGTAAAATAGATTTGAAATTTTTTAATGAATTCTCTGTCTATTTTGCAGAGATGTGTCTGGTGTTGAACTGTTGATGAATAATCATCAAAGTTTAAAAGCTGAAATAGATGCCAGGGAAGATAACATGAATGCATGTGTGAACCTTGGAAAAGAGCTTCTAGCCAGAAATCATTATGCTTCAAATGAAGTAAGTCTTTCGTTGATCATTGTTTCAATTGCCAAAACTTGTTGGAAATTGAAGGCCATTTTCTGAAGAATATTTGTAATGTTTAATTTTTGATATTGGATATCTTATTTAATGGTAAAATTATTTTAATTCTTAAATTTTTTTTAATGGTAAAAGAAAGGTAAACTTTTCTGCCTAATTGCTTTTACATATTTTAATGTATTAAGGTTTTCCCCCTATATGAAAAGACTATTAATGAAAATTATCTGCAGTTGTAATTAATAGATTTTAATGCTAGTCTTTAACTCTGTTGGCAAGAATGATCTAATTATTTGCATAATTTGGCTTAAAATAATATTAATTTTTTTTCTATCCCTATGTGAAACATAACTTCAAATGTTTTGAAAATACAGGAATTATTATGCATATTTTATTTTTCATTTATGTTGTAGTACATTATGATATTGATCAGAAATTGAATTCATTACGTTATTTATTCTAAATTTTGTAATGCATTATCATTTTTACTATAGTTATCAGTCTGTGCAAAGCCCTTAAGTGTATAACTTTATAGTAAACTGCATCTTTTTTAAATCAAACACCTTATAAATAAGCAAAAACACCAAACAAGATTGTTAGATGTGTTAAATCATTTTCTTTTGGGAAGGATAAGAGAACAAAGAGGAAGGTATTCAAAAATACTTAAACTGTATCACTGGCTTATGTAAACAGGATTTTATTTATATTCATTCTACAGTGTTTGTCATATAATCTTATATGAAAAAATTGGTTTATTATTAAAGAATGTACTCAAATCATTTAGCAGCATAAATAAATAAATAAAAACTGGTTAGAAATGCATTTTTATTTGAGTTTGCTATTTTTAATTTATATTTTGAATGCCTAAGAATTCTTAAATCAGTGTTAAATATGTTCTTTCTTTTATTTTCTCTCAAAGATTGAATAATAAATTTATTATTTTTAAAAGAAGATATAATAAAATAAATTTGTTTTATAGATTAAAGAAAGACTTTTATCACTAACCAATCAAAGAACTTCTATGATGAATAGGTGGGAAGAAAGATGGGAACATTTGCAGCTCAGTATGTATTCTTAATTATTTCAATATTAACTTTAATGAAGAGCTTTACATTTAATAAACAGCATAACTTTGTGGCTGAATATTGTTTAATTCTATTATTTAATTTTACCCCTTTAGTTCTGGAAGTATATCAATTTGCTAGAGATGCTGCTGTTGCTGAAGCATGGCTTGTTGCACAAGAACCATATTTGTTAAGTCAAGAACTTGGGGTAAGTATAATTTTCATTTATTTTATAATCTAGTTTATTTTTGTATAACTCAATATTACTGAATTTTAGCACCAAATAAATAATTTTTCATTGTTTTCTCTTTTATAGCATAGCATTGATGATGTTGAGCAGCTAATTAAGAAGCACGAAGCCTTTGAAAAATCTGCAGCAGCCCAAGAAGAAAGATTTGCAGCTCTTGAACGAATGACAACGGTAAGTATCACGTTTAACAACATCATTTTAATAGAAATGCAGTCTTTCTCTCTCTATATATATTTTTTCCTTCTGAAGACCTAATTTTTTTATCTGTTTGTCTGTGTGAAATTTAGTTTGAATTAAAAGAATTCAGAAGGAAAGAAGAGGAAGAAGCCGAGAGAAAAAGGCAGGAGGAACTTGCTCGACTAGCAGCTTTAGAACCTCCTCCACAAGAAACTCCTCCAGTAGACAGGTATATGTTCATCAGCATTATGTTAATTCAGTTAAAGGGGCATAAACTTTATTTAGCCTAAGCTAGCATTTCAGTTCGTTACACTTGATCCAGAATTTTTTCAAGTTTTGAAAATTTTAAAAATATAAATGCATATGTTTCTTGTTTAATGAATAGTAAGGCAATAAATATAAAGGAACATAAAATTGGAAAGTATAAGATAATACCAGTGTTAGTTTTCTTTACAAAATAATAATAAAAACTTATATAAAATAAAATTGTGTTGTAGATTAACAGAATAGTTATAGATTTAAATTTCTAAATAAATAAATTTGGCTGAATTAATAAAATTATTATGAGATGATTAAAGTTTTATATATTTTTTTATAATTGGAAATTTTAATTTTTAAGACATTGTATTACTAATTAACAATATCTAAATTGTGAGGTTGAAAAGAAAATCATTGTTTTAAGTTATATTTTTAACTCAAAGCCTTTGATGGATTTGTAAAACATTATAAATTATCAATAAATAAATAAAGTATATTTTGTAGCTGTCTATTCTTTAATTGATAGAAAATTTTCCTTCTCCTTCATTTAAAAATAATATTTAAAATAAGATCTGTTTAGATATTTATTCTATGAAATATTTTATTTTAAAGTAGGGAAGATTTAAATTCCTTAAGAATACATGTTATCTTTGGAGGAAGTTTTTATTATTTCTTATTTCTAATTATATCAATTAGATATGATAATAATTACAGAAATAGTGACAATAGTAAATCATTTTATATTGTAATGAACAACATATACTTCTAAATTTCTTTATGTAATTTATTATGGTTAATTTCTTGACAGAGTTGATGGTGAAAAGTCTCCAGAAAAAGAAGCTGTATCTATTAGTGGTGAAGCAGAAGTAGCACAAGAAGGTAAATGTTATAAAAAAACAAAATTAGTTTTGAAATGGCTTTTTGCTGCTGTTAATCATTTCTATCATTATTCTGTGCATATTTGACAAAGCTAATGAGTTAGATGCACAATTCAAAGGCTTTTGCTGTTTGTATGCGTCAGTGTAATTTATAAATTTGTTGATATGCAGTTTTGAAAGCAGCTAAAGAAACACAGCTTTAAATGGAAAATTGTTTTGCTTTATCTATGTTTTTGCATTGTATGCCTGATTTTTTTTTCTCCCTGCCACTGTTAATTTAATAAATTATAACATTAAAAATTCCAAATTAAATTTTTAAAAAATTTCCAGGGAAAATTATATTAGTAAGATGCAAAATTATATAAGTTTTAATAGACAAAAAATTGATTTAATATGTTTTTTTATTAAAAATTAGAAGCATTTATCTTACATATAGAAAATGAAATATTACTTAAGATAGACATGTACTTTTGTAATCTTTAAAAAAGTACTTTATCAAATTCCAATTTTTAAATTATGTTGCCAGACTTTTAAGCAAAATTAATTTCATTATTGGATGTCAAATATCTTCATATATAACTAAAAACTCTTTAGTCGAAATTCATTTTTTAAATTACCAGGATAAGGAAATTTGATTTGCTACTTAATACATATGTTGTAGAATATTAATATTTTAATAGAAGTATGTAAACATTCAGAATAAATCATGTGGCTTCTAAAATTCATTTATTGTATGGCTCATTAAATAATTTGAATTGATAAAGAACAGAAAAGTTTCTCTTTTAAATAATATAAAAGGTATAAGTAATACTCTTTAAATTCTTACCTAAATTTCCTTCCTTAACATTTATTTTTCTCCCTTCTCATTGATTTTCTTATTCTTTTGATGAGCTGTTTGAAATTCTATACATTTTTGCTAAAGATATTTCTTTGTGCATGTTGCATGTCTTTTTCAGTTTTCTTTTCTTTTTAAAATGCATGTCTTGCATGTTTTGATCTTTATTTTACACTTAGAGCGGAAAAGAGTGTCACCTAGTGCTACAAAGGAAGTTCCTCCTACAGCACAGACTAAAAAGACAGGTATTTTTGCTTTTATCGCAAGAATGTGATGTCTGTAGCTGTAGAAAAGATAAATTAGCATTAGTAATTGACTTTTCAGTGTGAAGTTTTATTCTGACTAATGCATCAGCCTGACATGGATGGGGGGGGGGAATGTTATCTGCAGTTGTTTGAAAGTGGGGATGAAAATTCTTCTGTCTATTTTGAGTAAAAATATCTGTGTAGCTAAGATATTTAAAGATTATGTAGAAAAAATTTTATTCATTGAATGAAATATTCTTTAATTCTATTATTTTATACTTAAGAATCTGGAACCTGTAGTAAAGTACTATTTTCAAGGACTTAGCTCGCAAATTCTTCAAAAAAAAAAAGAAAAAGAAGAAAGAATTAATCTATATGTTTCTAGTTAAGTGGATGTATCTAGTACATACTGTCTAACATTATTGACAGTTTCACAAAAATGTCTTTGTTTATTTTAATAAAGTAAAACTAAGTTTTAGTAAATAAAATTTTATTAGAATGTAATAAATTAAAAAATACATGCAAAGAATTTTTAAATGTTTTTATTAGATTCATAGGTAGCAAGAGATTTTGATGAAACAGTATAGAAATAGATATATTATTTTTAAAAAAGAGAGGGGGGAGAATTTTTATGAAATTCTAATTATTAATTTCAAAATTTAGTTTATTAATTTAGAAATTTCATAATACCACTTTAAACTCTGCTGAGGAAATTGAAATTTTTTTTTTTTGAACTTTAAGAAATGTTTATTATTTCTTTGTGTAGTTTGAAAGTTTTATCTTTTTTTATTCTTAGATGACATTTTAAAAATTAATAATTTAATTGAATGTTAAGATTAAATTGGCGAAGTAATTATTTGCAAGGGAATGGGTAAAAACTCACTATGTTTTCATAATTAATCTAAATTTTCACTATTAAAATTGTATATCTTTTGTGCAGGATATTTTTTGTATTAACTGTTAAATTAATTTTTAGCAACAACTTCATCTCGCAGTGGACTCCCTCAAGAATCCCAGTCAGCACCAAGCAGTAAGTTGATGCATAGTTGTATTGTATTTTAACTAAACATTTAAATTAATTGATTTACAACACAAAAGAGAATATTAATTCAAAAAGTTTTAATAATCATAATTTTTGTTAAGTGGACCTTTTTGGATGTAGTTTTAATTCTTTTTACTTGCTCTATGTAAGCTCCTTCTCCTGAAAAGGACAAGAAAAAAAGGTCGCGATCAAAATCACCATTTAGTAGCTGGCGGAAAAAGAAGTCACCAGCTATCGATGATGACGACGAAGATGAATCTTTTGGTAAATTTCTTTTTGTGCTGGTGATAATAGGTGGTGGCTTTGGGATGAAGTTATTTCTACAAGGAAACTGATTTCTGGTGTTGGCTTTGCTAACTGGAATAGAATTTGCTCATTGTATGGATTTCTTAACTTGCAATTTTTTCCTGTTTGAAAGATTTTACTTTGTTGAATCTATTTCAAATTGCTGAATTTATCACTTTATTGATAAGTAAATCATTTGCATGATTAATTAGTATGGATCTATTGATTAATAAATCAGTTGCATTACAAAGCCCAGATCTGCCAACTATGAATAACGACTTTATTGCCAAGCAACAATCTGTAAATTCTTTATATTTTTAAAAAAAAGTGTAATGAGAAATACTTTACAATTATCTCTTATTGTTTCATTATATTATATTTTTAATATTTCTCAGAATGTGCATATTTTTAGTGTTGGCAGGTCAGTGCTTTTTAACAATGTTAGGAAAATGAATGGTATGAATGTTCTATATTCAAAGACATTCCAAAATTCATTTTGCAATTATGATTGCATCAATTTGCCATGTAACACTATGTATGGTGATTGACTATTATATGGTGAATTACACTATATATGGTGAATGACAAACATTCTTTTAATTATTTGAATGTCATAATAGTTTTTTTTTATTATTTTTTAAAATTATGATCAAAGATTATTTTGAATGTAATGTTGCATTTATTATATAGATGGTGGACTCTTGTGTAATTTAAGAAACATGATTATGTAAGATTATGAAAAAAAAAAAATGGTTTAATCATTTTCGGTATAAATTGCTATATTTTTAAATTGTTTACTTAATATCAAAGCAAGAAGTTCTGAAAACCAATTTGGGGTTGTTTTCTGGGTTAAGTCTTTATATTTCGTAGTTTTATTTTTCACTATGTTTCAATTTTCTTTTTGGTATTCATCCTAGTTTGTGCAATATATATATATATGAGCAGGTGCAACTTTTTAATTATTTCAATGAAAATTTTGATTTCAGGTTTCTATTTTGTCATTAAGACTAAAATAATTGCATAAGTGAGTGAAATTAATTAAAAATTCAGATCATTTTTTAATTTTGTAATGCTTGCTTTTTAGTAGAAAACCAAACATTTGATTAGCATAACTTTATTATTATTTTTATACAAACAAAACATGATTGATACATAAAAATAAAAGCTATTAACAAAGTTATTCATTTTGAAATCTTGTTATTAAAGTTTTGGCCTTGTATGTCTCCATTGGATTTGTGATAAATATTTATCATGTTTTTATTCAAACTAATTAATGTTATTCTGTAAATATTTCAGGGGTTTTTTTTTTGTCCAAATATTTTATATCCTATAAGAAATTAAATATTATCTCATATATTGGCTGTCTGCTATGTAGTTATGATCTGAAAATTCAGCTAAGCATTTATTTTTCAATTTCTTTTCTTTCCATTTTCTTGTACAGCCATCTCTTAGGGGCTTTTATCATGAGTATTTTTGCTGCATTGTGATACTATTTTTTTAAAAAAGAAATTGCAACTTTGTGCAAATAGTTAAAAGTATTTAAATCTATTCATAGAAAAAGGCAGTCCAACAGCTACCTCTTCTGACGAGGAGGTTCAATGTGAAGGCTTGTTAGGACGAAAGCAAGAATGGGAGTCCACTACCAAAAGAGCTAGTAGTCGGTAAGTTAATATAAACAGCTTTTGAAAACTATATATGAATGGGCATTGTTGTATTGTATTAGTAGGATAATTATCTGATCTATAAAGCTCATAGAGTATCATGTTTTGCTCAGTAATTTATTTGACATAGTTGTAAAGTTTAAAAAATAAAAATTATTGTTGGCTTTTAGTTATAATTCTTGGAATGTTTTTTATTGTGTGATATATTTTTTTGATATTGATACCTAGTGTAATATTCAAGCAAATAAAATTCTGCTTGATCCAGAAATGCTGAAAAATGAATGAAGCAATCACAAAAGAAAATATTAAATCATGTTTTCCCATTTTGGTGGTTTCAAAAATTATATTGTATGTTAACTGAAATTATCTCTCTCAAATTACTTATTTAAGCAATTCTTCTAAAAGTTTTTTTTTTTAATTCTCATGTTGTGTTCCTCTCTCCCCTCCCTCTCAAATTTGTTAAATTTCTTAGTTTGCATTTTATCACTGTTTAACTATAAATTCTATTTGTACGAGATAGAAAAATAAACCAACATAAAAAAAAAACTATGATAGAATATGACTGACAAATATTTTAAATTCAGGCTCAGTATTTTGAAGCTTTAAAATAATAATTGGTTAATTTAATTTCTTGTAATAATTATTTGAAATATTCATTGAATATATGTGTTTTCTTCTATTAGATCTTGGGACAAAATTTATATTGTTCTACAAGGAAGCAAATTATTTGCGTACAAGGACCAAAGGCATTACAAACAGGTATGTTTTTAAGTTCTGAGTTTTTTTAATTATTATTTATTTATTTTCAAATGACTGTCTGTTTACATTACATTTTTGAAATGTTCCAGGAGCCTGAAAACTATTATCGCAATGAAGTACCAATAGATCTAAGAGGAGCCACGGCACAAGTTCCATCAGATTACACAAAAAGGAAGCATGTTTTCCGTCTCAAGTAAGATATTACATTCTCTTATATATGTATCGGTGTACTATGTTTTCTTTTTCATTCCATATTTTTTTCATAACAAATTTCTGTTCTAACTCCTTAGCCATAGTATTTGTTACATCAAACTATTTTCTGTAGTATACTGTCATTGAATGATTAAATTCACCATTTTAGTTTCATCATAAGAAAATACTTAATTTTTCCCAGAACGTTTCTTTTGAATTTTAATGGGATTTGATTAAACAGGAGATATCTGATTGCATAAAGTAGTGGCAGGAGAATAATATATATATATATATATATATATATAATGTGAATGGATAATAATCATCTGCCTAATTTTTAAATTTTAGGCCAGATGAAATTTTAAATGTCCTTTTGATTCCTCTTTCAAGTCACAAAATGATCTATATCTAATTCTGTATATTTATCCTTCATTATTAGCATTCAATAAATTCATGAAACAATAAGTAATACACAAGAAATAAGGACTAAAATCATCCTAAGTTAGTAAAAGGGAAGGATTGCAACATGAGGCCAAACTTGATATATTCATTCTGATTAATAACCAATCAAAGATTTGTGATAGTTATTCCATTCTATACAACATTATTGATAACAATATTGTTTTTGCATTTTGTGATTAAAAAAAAAGTGATGATGAGAAATTGAATGCTGCCCTTCTCAAAATTTAACTTCTTTGAAATCTAATTTTTCTCTAAAATCGATCCATATATAAAAAATAATAATTTCAACTGTGTTTTTGAACACTTTAAGTAATTTTAGTTTATTTTTAAATTTCTTTGAATTATTTGAATCTTTAATAATTTGTTGAGAGAAAGATTGTGTTCTTTTAAAAGGCTGAATGCAAAATAAAAATACCATCATTAAAAAAAAAAAAAAGGTTGATGGTTGAAATGATTAACTTACCAACCAATTAAGTAATTCTTAAGAAATAATTTCTTGAAA
>JAOUZG010034239.1:1339251-1417461 GCA_026289955.1 Argiope argentata | reverse complement strand
ATATTGTAGGGTGTAATTCACAAAATAATAAATATCTGTTAAACATTGAAATAAACATAAGAAATTCATAAATTGTATTTTATATTTAAAATAAAAGAATAATTTCAAAACCATCAAGTATTTACAGCAGTTTTTTTAAAAATTAAATCACCCAGAAAGCTAATCAATGAAGAATTTAGAGAACTTATATCTCAATGCTCTGAAAATTCCTGCAAAATAAAAAAATCTTTGAAAAAAACCCTAATGATCTTAAAAGATAACTACACAAATTCTAATATGTTTATTTACATCTAAAATTTTTTTTTTATTTTTTTAGGTTGTCTAATGGTGCTGAATATCTCTTCCAAGCTAAAGATGATGTAAGTATTAGAATTTTTTTATCTATTAAAATATTGGACGAACATTTTTGTATATCTATTTTGTTTGTGGTTTTTCTTCCTAGTTTAACGAATTTCTGTCTTGAATGATTTTCCATCATTGTTTTTTTTTTTAAATTGTGCCCTACTTTTAATCATTTGTAGCCTCTACTACATTTTTCAGAATATATTTTTTAAAAAATTGCTCAAATAATTTGCTTCTGATGTCTGTTTTTAATATTAATTATTTAATGCACACCTTTAAAAAAAACATCTTGTAGCTTATAATTTAAGTACTTAGCTATTTAGATGTAAGCTTTGATTTATATTTTAGTTACTTCACTAATTGAATGTAATATGCATTAATCTTTAAGATTTTGACTTGATTACTGAGATGTACTAAATTTCTTTTTAATATGAATTTTTAGCATTTAAAAAAATGAATAGCTGTAAGATTGATTTTGGAAAAAATATTTAGAAAGTGTATATTTAAAAGTAATAACAAATCTTTTTTTTTATTTATTTATTTTGCTTTGAAATAGGCAGCGCCCAAACTATTTATGGCTTCCTTTCTATATAGCATTTATTGTGTTCACTATAGAATTGCATTTTTTTAAAACTTCTGTGATTAATTTGATTTTTAATCAATGCAGGATGAGATGAATTTGTGGCTTCAGAAGCTTCAAGCAGCCATTGGAAGCGAAGGATCTGCTGGTCCATCACGTTCACAGACACTGCCTGCTGGTGACAAGAAAGATGAACATAAAAAACGAGGCTTTTTCACCCTCAAGAAAAAATAAAATCCAGTTCACACCAAGATGAAAATTTGCTTAAAACTCGTTGGACTATGCATGTCAGAAGCCACCCCTAAACAACATTCCTTCTGACTTCTTCCTTAGAACTGCTTCAATGCAGACAACTTCCTCATCTTCAATCATTCCTTTTTCTGGACTGTATAAGCGTAGCTTGGGAAGAAGCTGGTTGTAGACAATGAATGTTTCTGCTCTAAGCAAAACAATCTTTTGACTACTTTGTATACAATAATAGTGTTCTAAAGTAATATTTCTCAACTTTTATTCTGATCTTGCTTTATTGCATTTACTCTGTTCACTCCGTGTTTACTGTTGAACCATTATCATCAGAGTTTAGTTGTCTGCACATGAAGTCGTCGGTTTTGCAAGGATTTGCCCTGATGTAAATAAAAGCGAAGCAAAAATAAATTATAAAATTTTTTGCTTTGAATAGTTTACACTTAAAACAATCCATGTAAAATGACAATGAAGCAGTTAAGTTAAATTTATGAATAGTTAGTGATTTTGTAGTTTATTCATTTCATTGTTATTTCTAGTTAAATTGATTCAAACTTGGTGTATTTGTCCCATTATCGTTTCTTTGATATTACCATTTTATCTCATCTTTATCTTCAAAACGAATCCATTTTTTAAAAAAAGTTATTCAATTTTTCTGAAATCTTAATTGAAATTACCTTAATTTTATCAATTGTTGTTGCTTATGTTCCTTGTCATGGTTAGCACTGGTCTTTTTATGGTCGTTTTATTGTTCATTTTTTATTGCTATAGTGTTTATATTTTGATCATGTCTTACTTGAAATATGCTAAGCTTTATATATTTTTATTTTAAAAATAAAAAAGAAATGTAAAAATAGATGTACTTTAAATGCTTTTGGCAGCTTACAGTGTTTTATTGTACACATACTTTAAGAAAATAAAAAGTTAAATTATGTGAATATTTGTTTTTATTTTGATAGAATTAGTACCCTCATTAAATAAAAATTAAGAATTTGAAACAAGTGAAATGCTATGCATAAAAACAAAAGTTTCATAGTCTATTAATTCTGTATTTATAAATTAATAATTTTTAAAACTTCATTTATATATTTTCCGATTCTAAAAGATGATTAATACGAGTACATACATAAAAAAAATCTCTTTTGAGGGTTGTTTAAATATTGAAGGCAGAATTTTTAGATTGATTTAAGAATATATATACATATAACTCTTATATATTTATTCTAATGTTACTTCTATTTTTCATTGGTACAGTTTATACTGTAAAGTATTTTCTTTTCTTTTTATGCAGCATTACATTATATTAATTAACCCTTTGCACTGGGATAGTGCCTCTTACTCACATATATTCCGACATTTTATTTAATTTTCGATTTTTTATTGTTAAAAGCGCCTACAGATGGTAGAATGTAGATTAATTTATTAATGAAATTCAGCTTAAAACAATTATGTATATTTATTTTTCATAACAATAAACAAATCTTTGTATAAGATGAATTATGCATGGATTTAGTTTTTTGAGTTAAAATGTTTAAATATTAACCATTCTTCTCTTAACTAAAAACAGGAGAAACCATATTTTTTAAAAAAGGATAAATGTTTTTGGTATGAGATAGCGTATGATGAGTATCATACACAATCATTCATTGTCTGATTTGGGTGATAAACTATTTAGAATGTGGAAGGCTTCAAGAAGTTGCTGCATAATATTGTAAAAGAGGATATATTTTTAGTTAGGGGGAAACAAATATTATTCATAAACAAATCCTCTTTTGTGGGATGATAATAATTACAGTCAATATTGAATTTGCTCTTATCAAAATATTCTTACACTTTAAACATACTTTTAATTTGTCCTAAATCATATCAAAAGAAAACTGGAATTTAACACTACAGCGATTCTGAGTAATTTCTTCAATATGCTTTGAAAATCTAATTCAGAATATTATTTCTAACAAACATCATACATTCAGTTTTAATGGAATGTATTTTTAAAATCTTCTTTTACATTAAAAAAAATCAATTTAATAAAAGGAAGTAAAATTCATTCATGTTGTTTCTTCTATTGTAGTGTAATATTGGTTCATCAATGATTCTGAATTTAGCTTTTGGCAATTGGAAAAATCCATACTATAGTACCTTCTTCTTAACAAAAATTAACTGGTGTAAATTGTCATTTACCGACACATTATATATATTCTTTAATTGCAAACAAATTGTGTTTCTTTAAAACTTACTGATGGATCCAAACAATATGTATTATATTGAATGTTTATGTTACATATTTTACTAATGGGACTATTTTGAATGTACTTATCTGAAAAAGAGACAGCCATTTGCAATACCACAAATATTACATGGGAGAGTATTTCAAACTACATTTCATTTATTGATTAAAGCAAGTGTACCAATTTATAGGATTCCTCATGTTTGGTCTTTTAAAATAGATTAATATTGCTCATTTAAATTATAGGTAATTTGCCAATAAAAGGTGAATTTCTTGTAAATTACTTAAAATTTATAAAGTTTCTGACTTAAGCATAAGTAATCTTTAAATCACAAAAATTGTTTTGCACACAACAGAATATCATTATACACTTTATCTGACATACATTAGTGAATAATCTTTTTTTTTTTTTTTTAAGTTGATTGAAAGCAGTCAAAGTTCATTTTTCTATGTAATGTCTATGAGTTTATTTAATAAAAACTTCTAAAAATTAATTAAAAAATTTCTTTCTAAAATAAAAGATTCTTTAAATTAATAGAAGTGTGAAATATTTTATATCTATTGAACTTTAACATTTATTCATTTTTTGGACTTGACTATTTAGTGTGAAAGGGAATGGAATTTATGCTATGTTTATTAGCCTTTATCAAATCCTTCTACTTATATCAAGAAGTAGTATTTATTTGTCATTAAGAGTAACACATATTAAACATGATTATGTGACCTGTTCAGTGGTAACTTATCCTTTCAAATTAGCATCATTTTTTAAAGTTATATTTTCTTTTTAAAACTTATCAGCTTAATTTTTCCATACTAAAAGCTTGGTATTTAAAAAGGAATAATAATTATAGAAACATGTAAATAAAGATCCAAAAATAAATAATGGCATGAATGAATTTTCAAGCAGGAGGAGCATTGTAATGCAATGTAAAATAACTGGTCATATCATCAAAATTCTTCTATGGAATCTATTCTCGGAAAGCAAAATGGAATACTTTCTGTCTTCGAACTTAGCAACAATAAGCTAAAATCTTCATAACTATTTTTTTTTCCCGTAACTGGTACTTGTTTCCACTCAAGAAATCTCTTGATTTGTTTTTCTGCAATTTTCCTAATTCGCCGTTTTTCTGTCTCATTTTCATCTTACCTCTCAATAAAGATGTCTTGTTTAATATATATTTCTTTTGTGATTATTAGAAATCACTTATGATTGAACTATGCATTTTCTAAAATACAGTTCATATAATTGCAATTAAAAAATTTGGGTCAATGGAGACATTTTTGACATTTTTTTTAATTAAATTTTATTAAAGTTGTATCCCCCCTCTTTTTTTTTTTTTTTTTTTTTTTTTTTTGCAGTATTACTTAAGTGAACGTGTCGCCATTGGATCTGCTTTCCAATTTACTCTTTTCTGAAGCTTTCTTACTACGTATAGATGGACAGTAAATACTGCAATTGAAATGCTACTCCATTTACTTATTTTACGTTGATTGAAGTTATTTCCGCAATGAAACAAGGAAGTAAGATTTTCGGGGTTTTTTTTATTTTATATATATATATATATTTCTGACACCAATGACCTTGGTTGATTTGTTTTTTAACAGTACATATCCATGCATAGTATAAAATGAAGTCTCCTGAAAGCGTCTGTATTTTTGAACCACAAAAATTCGAGAAATAGTTAACGGATATTGGAGATATTTATACCATTTTGTACAGCATATATTGGGGGAGGTTTTAATACATTAAAGTCATATCAAAATAAAAAGGGGAGTTTTATAATTACGATTTTAACTTATCCGCGCATGCGCGAATTTTTTTAAAAATGAAGTCTAAAAGCATCTGTAAATTGGAGCCATAAACACTCAAGGAATGGTTAACGGATATTGGAGATATTTATATGCCATTTTCGTGAGCATTTATTGGGAAGTGTTTTAATACATTAAATGCATATCAAAATAAAAAGGGGAGTTTTATAATTGCGATTTAATTTATTCACGCTCTCGGGAAAAGCTCACACTGCACATGTACAAATTGCAAAAGTTGTGGTATACATATGCGATACATTTCTTTGTTTACGTCGGATTTTAAACAGCATTTCAAATCTCATTATGCTCAAAAGAAGGAAAACCAACCTTGGCGAAAACACATTAAATGCCGAAAAGCTTTGTTTGTTGCGCGATAAGGAAAACGAAGAGGAAAGATAGTTCGATTGGCGAATATCAGGGAAATAATGTGCACACTTGGGGAAGGACAGTCCCGTTCTTTTAATCATAATGCAACTGAATTGCGGAGCAGAATGAATCTCTCAAGGATCGAAATGATCGTCTGTGTTTTGTCAGCGGACTTATCGTATTTTTACCTTTGTAACACTCTAAATGTTTCTGAATGTGTGCTATAAAAATGGTTTTGTAGCTTTTTTTTATCATTTCTAAACATTTTTATATTAGTTTATTGTTGCGTAACATGCCAATGTCATATCGGGTGGAGGTTAGACTTAAGTTTAAAGCCGATTTTTCTTCTTGGATGCTATGCCACGGGCAATGCTAGTAAATAAATAAATAAGTAAGAACTGTAGCTGAAATTTAGCTAGGTAACTTAAATACCAAAGAACAAATTTCTGCAATAAACAGGGGGTCAGGTTATTAAAAGAATTATCATCAAAATTGTCATCGGAAATCAAAATCAGTTGTTTATACTTAACAGTTATTAATTGCTTTCGCTTGCGGGGCAGCTTCAAAAAATTGAGGAAAAGATTGGATATTATATTTGATGTTACTTTTTAAAATAATATTCTATTAAAATGTAAAAGTGTTGAACATAAATTTAAATTTTTGATAAATTCTTTTAGTAAACTTGATTTTTCCCAACATTCTATTTTCAATATAAGTACAATACGCTCTCGAGTATCCGATTTAATGTATCCGGTTTCCAAAATTTTATTCCGGTACACTCTCGAGCATCCGGTTTCCCAAAAATTTTAAACCAAAACACGCTTTTATAATAAGTATTTTTTCACTTTTCAAATACTAAGACCTTCATTTATCTTAAGAAATGTCGAATGTGGATGGTTTTTCTTGCTTTTATTCCTCTTCCACAAGCCTGTGCAACACGCCTTTTACCGGTGTCTTGGCACAGAGGAAATGCATCTTTCTTGTGAACTGGACATCGCGGTTTTGGCAGGGACGTTGTGTGCTCTATCTGTGAGGCATATGAATATGCCCCCCTCCCCTGTAAAAAGGGGTTGTGCAATCGAATGTGATGACTGAGTAGCTAAGTCGTACACTTGGCCCTAGTTCTCGCTACTTCAAACAAGAGACGCATATTTCGGCTTAAATTCGCTGATACACCAGCGGGCTTGTCCATGGCAAATGCCATTAATAATAACAACAACACGCCATTTTTCAATTTCTGTCCAATTTTTTACCAGTCCCCCTTATGAAATTTCTCTGACTCCATATTTTTTGTTGTTGTATTTCTGTTACGCCAGAGTCTAGTCGTTGTAAAGACTTTAATTTCTCTCCTATAGTCACTATAAATTTTTTTTCTTGTTTATCACCGATTTCGAAATGTTCGCTGGGGTACACTTAAAAAGCATTAAACATATCTCATGAACAATTTATGAATTCTATACGTACTGTGCAGTTATAATCAGGGACAGCAGCAACAATAGAGGTCCATTACTTATGAAACTATGGAGGATGCGGATTGGCTTAGGCCCGAGCTTGCAACATTCTGGTTTATAGCCGAGTAACAAACATAACCACAATACAAAAGTAATTACTTAAGTACCGTAGACACTATCTGGCTTATAAAGCCTCCCCACAAAACAATGAACAAAGAGCAGAACGCTGCTCTTTTCACGTTGTATTTTGCACTGGACACATACAAAGATCGCATCAGACACCCGCTTCCAATGCCTTGGCAACGTTGTCAAAGCAGTGGCTTGCCTTCCTCATTTCATTATGATAAAAGAAAACTAGGTTGGTTAATAGAGAAGCTATATACTCGGAAGTGTACTGTATAACTGAGTGAGCTCAATGCTCACACTGCATAAGTATACTAAATGAGGAAGCTCATCTCACACGAAGTTTATTGCCACCTAGCGCCGAACCTGCCAGCTATTAACAATGTACATTAATAAACCAGAGGAGATGGTCTTCCAAAAACTTTCTCGCATGCTCTCTTATAACGATGTTATGCTGGAGAAGCCTTCAATGACATTGGCGTACGATAGTTACGAAATATTAAACTTTGTCATGAATTTAGCAATTTTAGCGAATCTGTCGTTTCAACTTCGGCAGGTTTTTCTGCGATTACACCCTTGCATGAGGTTAATCAAAAATCAAATTTGCGCTTTTCTCACCCGATTGAAACTAAAATTTTCCCCAAAAACTGAACTTGTAGTCACAAAATCCCATACCAAATTTGATAAATTCAAATTCATTGCATTTTTGAGTTACACGTTTACAAGTTACTGAAAGTACAGACAACAGATGATCCGCTTCTTGTTGCGTTTGGAATAAAATTTTATCAGTATCTATACTAAAGATAAATCTGAGAACCAAATTTTATCCATCTAGTATTTTTCGTTTTGATGTTATCGTTTTAACGATAACTACAACGGCCAGGGAGATAGACTCCCTCTGTATGGACTGTGCTCAAAATTTTATATAAATATTCAAATGCAAAGATATAAGAACTATATACGAAATTTCATCCGTCTAGCTCAAATCATTTTTGAGTTACCATTATCACAGACAATCAGGAATGTTTATCTTTTTATAGGAATTATTTTCACCTTATAAGACACATAAGAAAAAGATAAAGGGGGAAGGGAATGTGAAAGTGAAAGGCCTATTTTTTTCTTCATACATTTTAAATTGTATTTAAAAAATGATTTAAAACTGATAGGAAGAAAACTATTTCTGCTTTATATTATTTACATCATTTAATAACAAATAAAACGGAAATAATGTTAATCCGATTATTTGAACAGAAATATCGGCTATTTTGTTAATAAACTTGCTTAATAATTAACCTTTGAAGGGGGCGAGAAGGGGAACTTCAAAGGGACTTCTGAAATATTGCTCTTCTAGCAGTGGTCTATCAATAAGGTAAAGTTTACGAAATTTTATTTCTAAACATTGACAGTTAAGTTTCCAATTTAACAGAATTAAGGAAAATCTCAATAAGGTTCCTCAGCCTCAGGACTGACCATAAATTTTTATTCCATACGAACATTCATGAACCCTATTAGCGGAACGTCATCAGTGGCATTAGTCATCGTAGAAACAATAAGAATAAGCAAACATAATTTTTTTAGACTATTCAATTATTAGCACGCCTGGTAATAAAAATCTGAATGAAGATCCTTTTGCATCTCTTACAGAAAATTAAAATAATAAATTAATTTTATCATCATGTGAGAACATGATGCTGTTTCGAACTTTAGCTTGAAAGAAGTAAGATATTGAGATTTATGGCATCAATGGCTGTTATTCCTTGATTCCAGATATAGAGAGCAAAAATATTTCATCAATAAACACAAAAGTTCCCCCCCACACACACAAAACAATTAATTAATTAAGTTTTACCCAGTTAACAGTCAAAAGCAGTACTGCTGGTTCGACTTATTCGGGATTCCATTGAAAAGAAAATGTACGATAAGACGAATCGTTCCAGTAACTCGGAATGGTGATAAAACAAGGAGAGACTCAAAACAGGTCTCAGCAGAATGTGGTCAATAAATTTAGTAGATGCTGAAGAGAAACTTGCAGATTGATCTTGCTTTTAGTTATTTTATCCAGAGCATTTTTTAAGGATATATCTTGTTTATCTAACTGGAGGAAAGTCCACAATTTATTTCTATAATAGGTATATTTTTTGCATGAGAGAATGATGTGTTAAACATCATTGATGCTATTACATTCATCACAAAGAGGATCATTATGAAGATTAAAAGGATTCAACATTCCCGGTGTTGTAATTGTTTTGCTGAGTAGTCTGGCAAAGACAACAACATCCCTTCGATTTTTCGAACAGGGAGACAGTGCTTCAATGCTAGGGAATCCCCTAAGGATCGTAAGTATTTACTATTTCTGTAATTAGTGATTGTGATCTGATGCGACGCTTCCTTCAGGTTCTAAATTATATCTTCAGGGGAGATCCGTTCAATCCAAGGGGTATTTACTGTAACTTCTTTAGAGAATAGATTTAAGAGCTCTTTCCAGATTATAGTTACTGGAAGGATACGTACCTAGCCTCTCCTTCCTGCAAGTACCTACTGGAAGGATATTTTTTGGTTTAATTTGGTTAAAGTTTCGCCTTGGGTGGCTATACGTTGAATAACGTGCATGCCACCTTCTAATCGCCAAACAAACAAAAAAATCACCAAGCACCTACAGCAGGGATATCTCAGAATAATAGACAGTCACAAGACCAGAAGCTTCGTAAGTTATTGAGTGGTATATATAATAATGGAGGACTTTTTTTCCTTTTTTAACTTATAGTTTGTTGTTAAATGAAAATTTATATGCAATTTGAATTATATTTAGGCAATTGTTATGATGTTATAACAGAATATGATCAGCTACTAAATACACACTAAATTACTTTTTAATTTCCGGTATGTGAAGTACAGATAAATTATTGTAATGAAAGAAAAATTAAAAAATTTAGTAGTACAGAGCAATTATTGTATTTTATAAAAATGAGTATATATAGGAGAAAATTGCTTCTAAAATATTCAATTAAAAATTCATTAAAAATAGGAAAAAAATTATACTAAAAAACTTGGTATCATTGAAAAGTTGATTTTTTTAAAAAAATTATGAGGATTTAAAAATAATTTGTCTGTTTGTAATATTTTCAATAGTTATTCCGCAAAAACACCAGAATTCCTTTTAATTTTTTAATTAAATAAATACTGATCAGAATTTCAAGTTGTTCCGAGAGTCATCCACAAAATTCGAAGCATATAATTCTCGAGCTCCAATTTCGATAGCTCTAGCTCAAATGGTATGACACATAGAGTGCAAATAAGCATACAAACAGCGTTTCCTCTTTTATTATGAACTAGCTCTTACCAGCGACTTCGTACGCGTGGAAATTTTGTTGTGTATATGTGAGTACTGACTGTCTAATCACAATGTAAAATGTTATCAAAACCGTATGCATGCATAAATTTTCAATGTCATTTGGATCAGCACGAAGACATGAGTTTTAAGCACCAGTTGGGATAACGCAATGCAGATTAGAAAATTTTAATTTTAATTCATCTATTTTATTTTTATTCAAATGTACTTCTGAGGAAATCAAAAGATCTATTAATTAACAATGCTTAATTTTGAATTTATCATACCCTACGGAAATAAACAGAATCGTTTGAAATAACCGGTCGAAAACATGTTAAGTCTAACATCATTAGCGTGGGGGAAAAAAACTACTTAAAAGCTATGCACTTGAAACTATAAAGAAACTTTTCAAAATTTAATCCAAAATGATGAAAATAGGCAAAAGGAATATGTACAGCAAGAAAACAAAATCAAGAGAAATGAACAGGAAATATCGAATTATATTAACATAAGAAATCTCAAGAAAAAAATTAATAAAACCTCCCGTTAGAATAATAAGATAATATTAAAATGAAAAATGAAAACAGAAAAATAAAAACAAAGGATTATATGTATTTTAAATTTTTTTTTTGTTTTGATGAAAAAGGCTTTCTGTCGGGAAGTTCTATAATAAATCACAAAGAACTCCATTAGATAAGATAATATTAAAAGAATACCGGAAATAGAAAAATAAAAACAAACGATTCAAAAAGCTGAGGCAGATGTTTTTTCTTTTTGGTGAAAAATTTAGTTTTTAGTTAATAAAAAATTAACCACGCAATTAACTTGAATAAAAATTAGCCTATGTTCTTCTGTAGACTATAATCTCTCTCTGTGCTAAATTTCATCTAATTTCCTTCAGCCGTTCTGGCGTGATTGAACCCCATCATCCATAAAAACTTTCACATTTTTAATAGTAGTAAAGATTTAAGTTTTCTATTGGCATCTTGGTCAAGAGATAGCGCGTCTTCCTCGTGATCTGGCCGTCCTGGGTTCGTGTCCAGGTTAGGGCATGGTTGTGCTTTTGTGTTCTATCCCCCTGTGTGTGAATGTGTACCCCTGTAAAAAGGGCCTGTGCAAGCGGATGTGGTGATTGTGTAGCTAACTCGTACTCTTGGTCCTAATTTGTGCTACTTCAAAAACGAGATACGCCATTCGGCTTAAAATAGTTGACGGAGGTCAGCGTGTTTGTCCATGGCAAGTGCCATTAGTAACAACAACAGCCAGTTTTCTTTCTCATTTTTTTTTCAAGCATTGAGATTTTATTCTTAAAAAATGACTACCTATTCATGATTCAATGTCTTATATATTTGGTTTGATGTGTTGAAACCACTCACGTTGGCATGTCCTTTCCGTAAATATTCGAGGGCATACGTTGCTCTTCAGCCGCAGTTTTCTTTTAATGGAAGAATAAAATCGAAATTTTCTCGCTAATGACGAGAATTTGACTCGAAAACCGATATCCTCGATTGAAAATATATTTGTGATGCAAACACAAATACACTAATGGTGCTGTAGCAATGTTGACAATTATTCAAGTTTAGTGTGGGATCGTTTTGATCTGCTTATTCGAATCAGTACTTTACTCTGCAGGCTTCTAGCGAAAAAAGGGGTGGGGGAGTTGTACTTCTAATATTAAAAGGAACGGAATATATTGTTTTAAATTTGACAAAGATATTTTTAGAAGATTTATTGAATATAGAAAAAAAGAAGGAAACTAAACGACCATGAAAATAATATCATAGGAAAGATAATATTTTGAATTCCAGAATGATAGAAGAAATTCTATTTTGTTTCATATCATTTTTCTAAATTATAGTAAAATAATGCAAACATTTTGAAATAAATAATATATTAATAATTTTTATTCAAAATTTTAAAAATTGCTGTGGTACACACTTATAAATTTATATGTGTCTAGGTAATTCTACATCATAATATATAGCCTGAAAAGTGCAAACATATATGGCCTTAATTTTTATTATAATTAGTGACGAAGAAGAAAAAAAATGTAACAAATTTGTTTAAAAAAAAAGGTTTAAAATAATGAAAATGAATTGAAATTTGTTAAAATAAAACAAGGAAGCCTCTTTTCAATAGAAAAATGTGCATTAAGTCAAGAAGTGATTTAAAATTAAAATAAATAAATTTTTAGTAATGCTGAAATTAAGAAAAAAATTGGCATCATTTAAAAGACAATTATTTTGGATTTTTAGGTACTGTGCAATGTTTTTAGCATAATATTACATACTTTAGAATTAAATGGTTAAAAAAGTGCCAATTTTTTTTGAAAAAATTTAATAAATAAAAACTTTTTTACAAAAGGATAAACTAATCACATCTAAGTGAAATATCATCTTCTAAAATATCTAAAAAATATAGTTAATAGCCTGTGCTGCAAAAAGCAAAAAGGCAAATGGGCGTCTTCGTTTCACTCGGCACTAACATCAAAGAGAAATGTATATGAGTGTGATGGTTTCTGTATGCCCAACCATTTGACTTACTGCCACGAAATGTAGCACACATCTATCTTGGGAGATAGAAATGTGCACCTTGAAGATATTTTTTATCATGTCAGAACATGATATTGATTTGGGAATGAGTTTGTGGCGTCAACAAAAATCCGTAGGCAAAAAATTGAAATTTTATTATCTGCACGAGTATCTCAAAAAATCAGCTTTTCATAACTCGTTGCCATCGCATTTACAAACGCTCTGATTTTTTTAAAAAGTTAATGACTACAGCAAATAAAACCTAGAAAATTGTCATTTTGAGCATGTGATTATGTGAAATGAAATAAATAGGAAATGTGATATTACTTTAAACAATAAATCCGAGACAAAGTTTTTTTTTTGGATCGTTTGCGATATTAAAGTGACATTCAATGAAACAATTAAAATGAATAAAAATATAATTTAACTTGCATGAGAACGTGGTGTTGGCCGTTCAAGAAATTATGTTCTGATATGATACATTGAAATATGCATAGCAGACTTCAATGTAATCTTTTTTTGTAATTTTAATTAGAATTTTAACTAATTAAAAATTAAGTCCGATTTTGATGTTTTGCCGTAATTTCTGAAAATAACAAGTAATATGAAAAAAACCATTTTTAAAAAATCAAATCTTACTTAGGTAATTAGTAAACAATTTATTTTAGCTATTTTTTATTAAATAATAACAGTTGTTGTTCTCAAGTTTCGCCTTACAACGGAGATGAAGGGTGCAGTAGTTTCTGAAGGTATGAGCCCTGAGCACCCGAAGGCAGAAATCTGACTTCTAGCTCACACACGCCACACACCCTTTTTACGGGACGGACTTCATTCATTCATCCAAAAATTGTAATTTAGATCTGAAACAGAAAACGATCACCTCCGGCCTAGAACCCCCAGTGGTATTCATCTTCACATGGAGAACTTCGTGCTCACGGCAGAATTAACGTCCACTACACTCGGGAATCTACGGCTGGAAAGTTCGAACTCGCAGCCCAAAGGATGCGAGTCCAGCGCCCTAAGAACCAAGCTATCCAGGTCCAACAATTACAATTACCATGAATAATAAATCAAAGCATTATACTAACATTGAATTTTAAGCAACAGTTGATGATTCAAAGCCTATTGTGGCAACACAAAATGCGTGAATTTTTTTAAACCAGTAATTTTTGACAAAAAATTTAGTCTTTCTTTTTTTGACATTGTTGTTGTTGATGTTGTACAAATACAAAGCCTTAAATATTATGATGATAAATTTCCAGATACATATAATGAAAATTTTTATTATTTCAAAATCATTATATTTTAATAGAGAATCTGATTCTAATTATTAGATGTACTTTATGTTGAATATCGGTACTTTTCCGTTAACCGGGCGCAAGCGATAAATTTCCAAATACTGTAGAATTCCGTTGGCAACTCGGCTCGCGTTTGGTTCACAATTGGTGATATGTGCACCCGGCTAATGGAAACGTACCTGAATATCATCTAATGTATATGTATTAAAAATATAGCTCCAACTGCCATTATATTTTTAAATAATTATTTTTACTAAGCATCAAAAATGTATATGCCTGCAAGTATTTCATAGACTCTTAGCATATGGAGAGTGAACTTAGCTTGATTTAATACTAGGAGTGATTCTAGTTTAAAACCTTAAACTAAAGAAATTATGTTAATTTTGCTGCCAAGATTTAGCGGTATGGATGGAAGTAAATAAATATTATAATTTTAAATACCTATTAAAAACCTGGAATTTCTTATGTACCATAGTTTCTTATTTTACTTCAACTTACTGACTTCGCATTATTTTTTAAGGGTGGAAAATTTCAGTTTGTTTTTTACCCCAGTCGAAAGAGAACGAAAGAAAAAAAAAATCCATGGTTTTAAGTATATAAAAACATTCTAATATTCATGTTCTTTGAAACAAACTGAAATTTTCCTTTGTTATTTAATCTCAGATTAAATGTGTAAAATGTATTTTAATCTTGCAATTTTAGTAAAGAAAAATTAAATAATAATAATTGTGTGTCTTTAAGATTGGCTATTAATCGAAAAAATGAATGTGCAATGAAATGAATAAATTACTGTAAATAAAAAATATTAATTATATTAAACAATTTGCACCATATGAAAGTCTTTTACATTTGTTTAGGAATGTTTTGTATTACAGAATATTATTGTAATAAGTTTATTTATGTAATAAGATCATCTGACTAGCAATTATTCACATTAGTTTTTATGTGAATAATCTCATTAGCGTAGGGAAAAAGCAAATTTCGTTACTCATTTGCCGATGGGTAAATGAAGATTTTGTTTCGAGAAAGCTAGTTTTTAATTAATTAGTAAAAAACTACTTAATATTTGAAAAATCTGTATGAACATCAAATGTCTTCCTCTCCAAGTTTAATTAAATTTACTTAAATTTGATTGGATGAGCAAAAAGTACTATATTCACGATTGAGAATTTGAGTAAGATATATATATAGGGAGAGGGAGAGCTAATAGTAGGACTGGAAATAAAGCATAAAAACAATTTTTACATAATGCCAAAATTTTAAAAAATATCTTTTTAATAATACCAAATTATTAGTTGTGTAAATTATAACTAAACTTGGGTGAATTTAATTTTTTTTTGCCTAATGTTCTACAAAAGATTGGCAGTGTTGATTTGGAATTCAAAAATTTTTTATTGTTTCATTAAATATTTAATTCTATGATTTTCTTTTATTTTTGAAAGCTAAAGAAGGATTTTGTTCAATGTCAGCGTAGTTTACGCAAATAAACAATTATTACAATACCTTGAAAGTTATTAAATGAACTCGTTATTTATGTTTTTAATAGATTTTTGGTCCCATAGGGCTCATTTCTCTTTGAAGGTTCATGAGAAGAATGACTAATCATGTGAAAGGCAAATAAAATAACTCGGTTTTAAGATTTGAGAATTTGATGGAATCAAGTTATATCTAATTTTGAATCTACAGAATTGTTATAGTTATATCGAGATGATTAAACTGAAATGAAATATACCAATATTCTTACTTACCTGCTGTCGGATATAACTAGTTACCAATATGGATTTTTATAAAACATAATGTGGAATTTTTTTGTAAAATTTATTGATCTATTTAGCCTTACATAATCAAACACTAATATGATAAACACCATTTATTCCTAAATCGATACCATGTAACTTCAAAAACGAAAGCAACTATACTAAGACTTAAACCAATCAAAGGTATTCCAAAAACACCAGACATATACTCGAGCGACAGAGAGTTTATTACATTGGAAACATTTCTTCTTTTTTCCGGTGTGGACAACCACGCTTTGAATTGTTCATCCAGTAGCATCTTCCTGTACAATCCTGAGCTGTTTATACTACCTATAATCTTATTTAATTTCTTTTTATAACAGAAATTCTTTTTCATTGCAATTGCTATAAAATAGCTACCTATAGAATCGTCGGACAAATAATAGGGTTTCCAATCTTCTGGGCCGGCAGCCATCATCAACTGATTTCTAATACCTGTTAATGCTGTGCTTTTACCAATTTGATCTGAATATACTGGAAGACGGTGGTCTAAGTACCAACCATGGCTAACAGCCATCTTTCCTAAATATCTAAAGTGCTCTTTATCACTATGAAGCATTGAGATTAGAGGGGCCGATCCTTTTGGTATAAACATTTTATAGCCGTCATTTTTCACTGCCTCAGCTAGTTCTTTGAAATTCTGAACAGGGACCATTTCCGATGGTATAGATAGCATAGCAAGAAGCACTCTTGAGTAGCTAAAAGAAATAATTGTTGCGAAAAACCACCATGAAATCATTAGTGGTTTGAATTTGTCTGTATTATAGTTTCTAAGAGTATGTTGACCAGATATAAAACCAAGTATTCCTAGAAACAATAAGACATAATTTTCCTTATGATGGAAAAAATATTGAAGTATCAGTGGCATGATAAACAAAACTGATAAAATTGAAATCCAAGTGACAGAATCAAAGGGATATAGAAATGCCAAATGGGTTGGTACTGGACCAGGTTTTTCGATGGAAAATGTCAAATCATCGGTCTGATAAACTGTACTGAAATCAACTATAGAAGCTCGCTGTTCCGTTATACTAATGTATCCAGCAGCTATATCAGCAGCGCCTGTCTGTATCTTACCAATCATTCCTGTCCAGTTTCCACTGGGCAAGAGACTACCCCATTCTCCATCTTCAGCTATGATCAATTGAAAGGGCACCTTCAGGGCTTCTAGAACGGTAGCTAGAAACCTTCCTTCTACATCAAATGGTTTCATGCTGCCATCTCTATCTCTTTGAATTCTCATGGTATTCATTGATACTCTGAGGAGCGACGGATAGTCTGCCATAATTTATTCCTTCTGAAAATGCTAAGATTATAATGATGTAGCATTAATAATATCATCGCACGCTGTAATACCTTCCAAGTTGGCAAAAGACGACCTCATTCTCTATCTTCGGCTATAACCTATTGAAAGGGTATCGTATCAGTTACGAAAAAGGTGGCCAGAAATTTTCCTCCGATTCCAAATAGTTTTACTTTGCCATCTCTGTCTCTTTGAACTCTCATGTATTTCGTGGGATTCATTGATACTCAGAGGAAAGACGAATAGTCTATCACATTTTCTTCGAAATACTAGAATATTGCACTATTAAAAAGATTTAGTACTAACAATAAAATAATAAGTACAATTTTCTACTATTGCAGAACTTTTATATCCAATATCCTTTCAGCTAAAAGTAATCCAGTATACAGACAATAAAAACCCTTTTAATACAAGTTTCCTTCATTCTTAGGAGCAATTTTATATGATATGCAATTTTCAAGAAACCTCTTTAACTTTTCAAGTAAAATTGAAATAAAACCTCTTAGTTTAAAGCATGAGTAAAACCTTGTATAGTCAAATTTGAAATCTGAAACTGACCAGTAAAATGACGATAAATAATTACTTCGATAAATCTATTTCAAACGTTTGAGTAAATAACTGTAATTATTGAAAATGTATATAGCCTTTTCGTCTTACTTGAATAAAAATGAGAAAAGAAATGGAATATAGTTATTAAAATTGGCATAGCATTTAATATGAGAAGTATCACGCGCTTGTTAAAAATATTCCTAAATACAGTCACAAATACATTTTGAATTTAGAATTTCATCGATTTATTAAAACTCTAGAATTATCTCAACAATTGCCGCCTTTTTAAAAAGAAATGCGGTTGAAAATTTGGTAGATATCCGAAATTCTGGAGTGAAATATCTATAGATCAGATCTTACTGGTTAGCTAATTTCTGTCTTTGGATGAATTTAAATAATCACATTTATTGCATTGTAAATGATAATGATTGCAGATCTCTTACTATTTTTATGAATTTAATGACTTTATCGTTAATCAATATCATTTAAATGTCAAATTTTTGACATTTTAACAAAATAACTTAAACGGGTACTTTCGAGTGTTTAGATGTTTATAGGTAATGCATAGCAATTTAATTTTTTTTCTAAAAGGAGAGGAAACAATTAGGATATAATTTTAGTCTGGCTCATGTAGACAACATAGAAGTTTATTGAAAATCCATTTATTATAACGTAATAATGTGTTCACTACCATGCGCATCATCTGTGAGCAACGGCCACTTTCTAATGAGCAACTATCTATCTAATTAGATAAACTCTTCTCTACTATAATCCAAAGATATCAAAGAAAGGATAATCTAATTATATAAAGGATTTAAACATTAAGTTTTAGCAATGGCAGTGAATATGCTTAGAGGGCTTAAACAAATTATTTTAACTTACAGAGCTTGCTCAAAATATAAATTTCTACATTTCTTTAATAATTTCTTTTATCTTTTTGCTGCAAGTGACATTAAACTATATCATACAGCTCTCTACAAATAAAAATCTAGAACGTGTGTGTGTGTTTCAATGCTACCAGTTTGTTACGTATATACTTTGGAGGGTGGTTGCGTGTATCTTGGAATGACTTAAAAAAAATCTCAACACGAATTTTCATTAATTAAAAATTAATTGGAATTATATCGCCGTTCTTTCGTAAATATTACTGTACAAAAATTAATCTTAAACTGTTGCAATTTTTTTATATATGTTTTTAGATACCAATCTAATAAACGTGCGAATGTTTCTCAATGACAGTTCTTTAAAAAATTTTTTTTTTCATAATTTCCAATAATATATAAATCGTCGCAGAAATTCAATTCATTTTTTTATTTCATAAAATGTTTAGTCTTGTGATTCAGAAATTTTCTTGATTTCTAAAGTTGGAAACACACACACGTAATATTCTAAGAATAAAAAAAAATATTGAGCCATATTAACAATTCTTTTTTCTTAACAAACTGAATTGCAACCAAAATATCATTTATTGTTCATATTCATAGTTCGGTGAATATATTCATTATATCTGTATTTAACATTATAGCATATTTTATTCCTGAAACGTTCTATGAGAAAGAAAAAAAAAGGAAAATAAAAAAAATACCAATGAAAAATTTTTTGTACCGAGCAGATTTCTAAACTATTTATCATAAAATCAAAACACTATTAGCTAATTATCATTTCGTGCATTTTCAGAAAAACTTTCTTTTAAAAACCTAATGCTTATATAAAAAAAAGAAAGTGGTTATAATTAACTTTTTAACTATATATTTCAACATTATGCTTTTATTGTGCATTTAAGAAATCGATATATAATTGAGAACTCCAGAGTTATTGCGTGAGAAATGGCATTAAGGCACGAGTAATGGTAACAAGCACCACAACGCCCCTGCAATCTTCAAGTCCAATCAATTGAATGCTCTACGAAATTTCTGTGAAGGTGATAAATTGGGATTACATAAGAACTCAATTTTCTAAATCTTGACATCCTCTACATTTTCAGATCTAATGTAAATAAAATACTTTCGATTTCGGTGATTGAATTACGTAAATGGATTGATTGATTATGATTTACTAACTTAAGGGCAAGTTTTGACTAAGTTGGACCAAAACCAACTGGTTTCGAGCAGAAACGAAAACAAGATTCTTGTTTAGTGGCATATTATGCATAAATGGTAAATGTTTATATACAAATATAATAATATAAAGATTAACGAAGAAAATTTCCTTGAATACTTAGAACTAATGAAAATAGATTTTTCTTTGTTTTGATAATATAATGTTGAATAGTGTTTGATTGATTAGGGTTTGATGGCGTAAAGCCCAGATTCAGTTTAGCTGTACCAAAAAAAAAAAAAAAATTGTTTAGATTAGAAACGAGAACATTAAGATTCTTGTTTAGAGAAAAATTATGTGCAATGTAATGCACACTTGCGTAAGTATAATAACAAGATGGATGAAACATTCTTTGAATTTTAGATCTAATAAAAATAGAATTACCTTAGTTTTGATTGCCTAATTGTTGACTGACAAGGATTTTGTGACTTAAAGGCCATATTCCAGTAAGCATATGATTTTAGAGTAAAAAGGAGAATATGTTTTTATTGGGTTGCACAATATGTGTTAAAAGTAAAAATTCTTATAAAAAATTTAGCAATATGAAGATTGACGAAGGAAATAAATTATCAAAATGGAAACAGAATTTTCAAAAACACTATCATAGTTTTTAAAAACTCGGAATGAATAAGAAAATCTCCTTATGCACTCAAACAACAGAGCATAATATTAGGCACGAGCCTAATGGATTAAAAATATATCAAATGGGAATGCAAAATAATTTCAATTCTTTTTTTATTATTTTCTGCTTTTTAAGAGCGCTCCAGTGCTGCACAGCCTATTTTTTTAATTTTAATTAATATGCATTTTTATAAAATGTTTTGTAAGGATCGGTAGATAAAAAAACAAACAGTCCGTATATGAGTAATCTAAGGAATCCTGCAAAATAATGGGAGCTGCGGTGGCCTGGTGGTATGAGGTCTTGGCCTCGGAACCGGAAGGCTTCAAATTTGAGACCCGATCCCACCGAAGAACCGGCGTGTAATGGGATGTGTTGCACGTTAAACCTGTCTGACCAAACATCCTCCTGCTGGTGTGGTGTGGTGTAGAGAGGAAGGTGCCAGCTCAGGTGTCGTCCTCATCATCTGACTGAGGCTCAAAATTAAGAGGTAAGTCCAAAAATAGCTTTAGTGTTGCTTTATCACTGGACAAAATAACTAAACTAAACCTGCAAAATAATTAAATATTTCATTATAATTATTAAATATTAATGAACATTTAAAAAATATATAAGTACTATTGATGAATTACTTATGTTATTTGCAAAATTTCATAGCATAAAGAATGAACACATTCCTGAAAATTATATTTTGGGAAAGAAATGGGTGAGTAAATGAAGAAGAACAAATAATCATAGATTACCAAATCAGAATAGATGTGTAATATACATGATATTAAAATAGGTGTTGTTATGGAAATCGATTCCGCTAAAACTCAAACGATGATTTCGTCTTTAGTGGATGTAAGGTGTAATATAGTCATCGGATCTCAATACCAAATAACTTCGTTTATTGATACGAATACACAAACGACTAAACACTGCCAAGATGTACACAGCAGAGCATTTTGAAAAGAAAAAAAATGCAGTCCACAAGAAGTAATCGGTGGTCAACAATCGCAATGGTTCACAAAGCAACCAAGCAGAATTCAGCAGGAAGAAAGAATATTCTCTACGGTCTATTCAAACACCTGCTATTCCTCACTATCCCAGCTGCTTTAACCTCTAAGCCGCCGACTTGACTTAGTACTATACGATTGTCAGCACAGCACAAGACTGGATGCTACTTCAACACTTGCCTCCAAAATTCGGGGCACAGTACCAATTCACAATCCAATAATTGTTTTGCTTTAGCTTCATTAAACGCTTGCGCTTCACTAGATTGATCCAACTAATACGCTGCCGAATATTATAAAAACTACAATCGTGGTAGATTGTCTCGATAAATTTTGGGACATTTCTAAAAGTTTTGTAATATATACAAACAACAATAAATTTAAAGAAACATAAATAGTACTTTTCTTATTACAAAACTTGAAATTAATGTGCATTGATTATAAGGATAAATAATATGATCAATATATTTCTAAAATTAAATAATTACAGTCTACACAGCATTTGTAAAGAAATAAAATTACTATCTCAAAATATTTTCTTATATTCTTTACATTGCAGGCGCCGAAAAATAGTTTTAACTTCCCATAACAATTCGCCAAATTTAAAAGTAACGACTACTAATAAAATGTTATGACAACGGAGACAATATTGTAATCGTCCAAAAATTCAACTCCGGATTTCGAAGAATTTCTGCGTTTCAAACCTCCTGGAGTTCGGAAAATGCATTTTTGGAAAATGTCCATCTGTCTTTCTATGACAAAAATAATTTTTTAAAAAAGCTTTGAAACAGACGGATGAAATTTGGAAAGTGGTCTTTACATCAAATTTACAGAGTTCGATAAAGTGTTTAGCAAATTCTGTTCAGAGGAAATCCAGCTGTTCGAATATACGTTAACACAATAACTGATAAACGAAAATAACTAGATAGATAAAAATTTGTACTCAGATTTAACCTTTATAATATAGATACAATATATACCCTTTACTAGAAATTAATTAAACACACACACACACCAAGAATAAAGCGATCGATTCAATAACAATGCTATAGATGTATATAGATCATAGATTATACCATAACTATCTCACGCCAAAGCCATACAAGATGTTCTCTGGGATAACATCTTAATTAAAATGCATGAGAGAAATTTTTGGGAAGATCCTTTCCTTCCATTTTAAGTTGATTTCATATTTTTGTATTGATAATGATTTTTGTTTTATTATATGTTTGTATAATAAATAACTTAGAAAAGAATTGTTGATGAAGAAACGCTTAATCTGTAGCATTTGAATGATAAATAAAGTACTGCCGACATTTTGAAAATCACGAAGGCGTCCCTAAATACTTTGTTGTAGATTAAGTACAATAAATTAATGCAACTGAAACATTATTTGTAAAAATGAACAAAAATGTAGCATATCCTTTTAAAACTGCCTTTCATTCATACAAAATTTCAAGGCGATACCATCTAAAACTTTCGTATTCTAATTTTAGATTTTTTTTGTCTGTTATGTAAAATAGCTTATATTTTCATTGAAAAAGGATTTAAGTCGATGGAAATTTTTAAGATATGAATAAAAGTTTAAAATTTAATTTTAAATTCAGTAAGTCAAACTTTTATTTGCTCATAATTTAGAAAGGAATGTATCTAAACTGATGCACTTAGGTTTCCGATTGAGTGTACTCAAATGATATTGAATAGAATTAGCAAAAGCGGGGCGAGAAATTGCAGGATACTGTAATGAAAGATTTTCAATCATCAAAATCACCAAACGAAAACAAGCATCTCATCCTTTGACTTTTGAGCTGATATTTTACTGCTATTCGGTTAATTTAATTTGGGTACTGGAGCTTGATGCTGGTCCGGATTAAAAGGCAGGTGTATCAAGTTCGTGCCAGAGATAAAATTATTTCTATTGAAATCGTTTATTAATCATATTTAGAGCTATAGCATTATTAAGTGACTTCCTTTTAACTATTTCTACTAAGCCATTTAGGCGATTACTATTTCATGGCGTAAGAAAAATGGTTTCACTATAAAAATATTTAAAAGTGAAAGGGTAATAATGTTCTTTTTTACTCTGATCCTTTGAAATTTAATAAAATATCAATTAATTCCGAATACTTATTCATAATCTTTTTTTTATTATTATTGGCGGATATGTTGCCATTCGACATCAAAATAGAATTTCCGTTCCCGCCTTTCTCTTGCTTCTAATCGCGTGTTTGTGCGGGTGAACTATCTGTGATTCATCTGCAACGAAAATTTCAAAATTCTAAGTGCCATTGCCGCACATATTCAAAGATAATTAAAAGGTAAGTATGAAAAGAGCGTTATTTTTATAATTTTTGACTACTATTTACATAAATAATAACTTTATTGTATAAGAGCTTGTCATTTGGCAGTTAGGTACTTGGAAGTAATGCGGTATGCAGTTGGAAGTAACTTTAAATCATCATTATTGTATCAGGTTAACTTTGCAGATTATTGAACTTTATTTTGTCACTTTATTTACCGTTATAAATAGGAAATTCAGTAATAATTCTTTTTCTTCAATTGTAGCGTACATCATTTGTCCATTATTACCGCAACACAAAACCATTGTCTCATATGATGATCTTTGATTTTTGTATTTTACCCGTTTTTTACTGTCATTTATGATGAAGCAAAGTCATAACACCATTAAAATTATGGTACTTTGATTTACATTATTTTAGTTTTGGTTTTACTGGATTGTTATAAAATTCTAACAAAGCTTAAATACGCTCTAGAGAAATACATATATTTAGATTTAAATTTTCAACCTTAGTTCAGATGCAGGTGTGGTCGTTGTTTTGTCATGTTGCTACATATATTTTTCAAATGATAATCACATGAAAATAAACTTAAAAATATATACTTCCTATTTTCAGTGTGTTTTATCTACCTTAAATATCCTATGAAGCATCCTGTTTTGAAATTTAATTAATTCAAGAAATGGTCAGAATTTTTAATGTACAAAAACTTATTTTGCAGACATAAGTAATTATAGCAAGATTTCCTGTTAGTTGGGTTTAATATTATAGCAAAATTTTCTTAAAAGAAATTTTTTCTTTGAAAATTATTACTGCTTTCTTTCTGAATGGATCTGCAGAGAATTTACATTAGTTGCTATTTAAATGTATCTGATTTCATTCTATTAAATTAAGGTACCTGTTTTAAGTTTTTCTTTGGTATATATTCAAACAATCACATTTGAAACAAACTGAAATAGTAATAATTCATTTAGAGTAATATTTGTTGTAGTTAAGGTAAATTAAAAAAAATTCTTACTTTTTATCAGCTTGTAAATCTTTTCAGACAATGCAGGACCAAGGAGATGGAGTCCCTACATTCAAAGTATGTAACATTTTTTTAACACTATTTTGTGATATATATATTTATATATAGTTTATGATTCTATTTTTTCTTTTTTTTTTTCCTGTTTTGTTCAACTTTTCTGTTAAAATATCGACTCTAAAATATTGATTGTTTTTTTATTGTTTATTCTTTTCAATGTATATCTAAATCAATTTTTCTGGTAATTTTTTGAAGCGAATAATTTTTTAAAAACAATGTATAATATTTGTAAAATATATTAATTTCATTTTTTGGATATTCAGTTTCTAAAGGAAAGATCTTTATGAAAATAATTATTTCATGAGAATTACCAATAAGTTTAATATTTGTGCTAAAAATAAATTAATAAATTATTTAAAATAACTGAATATTTAGAAAATTATTCCCATTGAATGGTATTAATTACTTCAGTAAATTGATTATACTCGCAAACCTTTGAATCTCCATTTTCATTTTCTGTTCCCTTCCAAAACTCCATTTTCATGCTATTGTAATCGTAATTATTATGAAATGTTAAATTTAATTTACTTTTTAAAAAGTGAGTGAATTGTATATGTATATGCTTTTTGTGCAGGATATTTATTTGAACTTTCTTTATATTCCTTTTTGCGTTAGTGTGTTCTTGTTGGTGATGGTGGTACTGGGAAGACCACTTTTGTGAAACGTCATCTTACAGGAGAATTTGAAAAAAAATATGTTGGTATGAAAGACTTTATAACTTTATTGAAAGTTTTTATTAAAACATCAGTTTTTTAAGAAACCAAATTTTAAATATTTAATGAAATATTTCTTTTTTATGACATTCCTGGTTGTATGATCCATTTTTTTAAAAAAGATATTGTTATATGTTATATATAATCTAGATACATGAAAGATATGTTTGTATTATCTTTTATTTTTGAAAGCCTTAGAAGATAAAAAATATAATAAACAGATTATATGAGGGGTTTCATTTTGCAGTTTAAAAAAAGCTGAAACTCTTTATATAATGTAGTTTTTGTATAATTTTGTTGTTATCAAACTGGTTTTGATTCACAAACTGGTTTTGATTTAAACTTTCCAATACTTATAACCAACTTACATTGTCTTATGCTGTGATACCTTTTCTTTTCATTTTATGTTTGTTTTAAATTTTTAATTATATCTGAATGCAGAGCAGTGGGCAGGGACAGTGGGTGAGCAGAGCAGAGCATTCTTTCTTTCTTTTACTGATTTTTTTTACTAAACCATTCAACAACACAAATGTTTATTATATTTTTGTTGTTTCGACATTATCAAAAAATAAACTCTTGCCTCAGTAAAAACTTTCTTTCCTTTTTCAAACATTTAAGAAAATTTACTCATGGTTTATGCATGGAATGATCTTTTTATATTTTTGCATTTTGTGGCTTTAAGTGATAAAATGAAAATAAAATATATGTCTGTTGATTTCATATAGAAATAAATTTAGGTTAAGTAACAAACACAAGAGAAGTTTAAAGTATCTTGTAAGATAATGCAAATTCTTCCAAGATAATGCAATTGTTATTTATGTAAAATTTTGTTATTCTAGTTCCCCCCCCCCTAAAACACACCCTAATTAGCTGTTTCTGCATTTTCTTATTTGCTTTTTAATTTTTCTCCCTTTAAAGTACATTAGTTTTTGATTTCTGATTGTAATTGCCAACTGATGAAAATAATTTTTTGTCTAAATATCTTGAGTTATAATTTTTTGTCTTAAATATTGTAAGTTTGATTAAGGGTGCTTAAAAAGAGGTACTTAAGGATTAATTTTGTTGAAATGTTGTATAATTTTTAAATTTAAAATTTTATTGTCTATGAAAATGGATATTCTAAAAAAATATTTGTTCAAAAATTTAGCTACCCTTGGTGTTGAAGTTCATCCTTTGGTTTTCCATACAAATCGGGGAGCTATTCGATTCAACGTGTGGGATACTGCTGGACAAGAAAAATTTGGTGGATTGAGAGATGGCTATTATATTCAAGGTAAATTATTCTTATATCTTTCAAAATTGAGACAGCATGCTGCCTAGATCCATATTCTAAATATTTTGCTAATTTTCCTCATTGTATAAATAATAAAAGGCCGTAATAACTGATTTCTAAGCTACAAATATTTCAGTATGTTAAAAGCTCATATTATTGCTACTTAGAGAAATTAGTGTTTAATAGCAGTCAGAGAATTTTTGCATGATAATTAGTTTTAACAGTTTAGAGAAATTTAAGTATTTTCTTGTAAATGATGAAATACTTAATGTAAAGAGTTTTTTAAAATTAATTAATTTTTATGTTTCTATTTGTTTTGAAATAAGGATTTGTTAGATACTCTTAAACTGCCAATTTTTATTCAGGATAAAAGAGGGCATTAGCAATTGTTTTGTTAAATTATATTAAAATCAAAAAGTAATTATTTGTTATTCAGTAATCATGCAATAAAGCATTATATTTATTATAAGTTGTTTATAATAAGTTTATTATAAGTTGGATGCATTTTGCTTTCTGAATTCTTTTCGACTTGTTTCATTCTATGTTTCTGCTTATTATTTTTTGAAGTGCAAATATGAATTAGTTTTATTTTTTGGCATATTAAGTTTAGAATATACCACAAAGAATAAAATGAAGTATGAAAAGCCCTTAATTTTAAGGGGCAGCTGAATTACTATCACTATTTTCTACATATTGTTAGATCTTTTTTAAATTAAATTATTTGTTGGGTATTGTTTAAATGCGTAATTGAAAATTTGGAATTCGAATTAACTTCTTCCCTTGGCAATTACAGTTGTACTTGTTTTCAAGTGCAGATATTCTAAGTTTTTATATGGTATATGTTTAATATTAATTTGAAATAAAAAATAAAATTTTCATTTAATTAAGGCAGTAGTTTTAATTTACTAATGGAACATCAAAATATGACCTATTAAATTTGTCATAAAGCATTTATCTATCCTGACACAATGTTATTTATTTAAAACAGTTTGATTTGATGTTTGTAAAAAAATTTTAATCCATTATTTTTCAAATTTGTTAAAATTAAAATGTAATTGAGCTAATTATATTTCTTTTTTTAGGTCAATGTGCCATTATAATGTTTGATGTTACTTCTCGAGTCACATACAAAAATGTCCCTAACTGGCACAGAGATTTAGTCAGAGTGTGTGAAAATATTCCAATTGTGCTTTGTGGGAACAAAGTAGATGTGAAAGACAGGAAAGTAAAAGCCAAATCCATTGTGTTTCACAGGAAAAAGAATTTGCAGGTTAGTTGTCTAAATTCTTATCAGATTATTTATGTCACAGAATTTTGTAAAATTTTAGAATATTTTTCCATTTAATTGATGTATAAATGTGAATGAAATCAATATTATTTTTGATTAGTACTGCACTCATAAATTACTCTGTAATTGCTTAAATATGTGTATTGTACTGATAAATTATATTATGGATGTCAAAATGGTACTCAATTTTTATTTCTTCTATTAAGATCTTTCTTCATGAACTAAATTGAAATTGATGATATTTAATTTTTATTTATATATAAATTTGGATTGCTTTTCTTGCAGTATTATGATATAAGTGCAAAAAGCAACTACAATTTTGAAAAACCTTTCTTGTGGCTGGCAAGGAAGTTGATTGGAGATCCTAACTTAGAATTTGTTGCTATGCCAGCTCTAGCACCTCCTGAAGTTCAGATGGATCCTGAATGGCAAGCCAAGTTAGAAAATGACATGAAAGTAAGTAAATTATATAACAATTAAGGGTATGGTAAATGTTTTGAAAACAAATTTCTGTCTGTATTTTAAATAATTGATCATATGGCTACTGTGCTTCTTTTAAAAAATCAAGAGGTTATTAAATTTACTATCAAATTTTTTAAAGTTTCTTAAAGCAAATAATTTTTTACATTTTTTAAAATCATTTTAATGTTAAAAGACAGTAAAAATTAGTTGACTGTTTATTAAAGTAATCACTTTAGTGAAAAATATTTGTTACATGTTTGTTTAGTCATCAGAGGTACTCAGAATTCTGTGAAATCATTCTTCTGTGATCAAATACCAATGTAGCAAATATTGTTATTATATTTTTACTTTAGAAAATCTAATATTTTCACATTGAAGGATGTTTTTATATGATTATTTGTATGTATATTTGGTTGGTTGGTTGGTGTTGTGTCCATTTGAAATCAAGTCAAATTACTCCATGTGCTAGAATCACAGCATTGGCAATGCTAACAATTTTGTCATTGTAGAGGTCTCCTCGAAGGGTAAATTCATCAATCGCCTGTAAGCTTCTTATAATGGCCGGACAAGAAAAGGGTTTCGGGGTATATTAAACTTAATAGTATTGTGTTATTTGCCGTAGTGGAAAGTTGAAAACCTCTATTTAAAAGCATTTCAAATCTAATAGATTGATAGAATTTTTTTTTAACAAAATTGTTTTTATACTGGATGTGATTTTCTATATTTCTTCTTATTTTGTACTTTTCTTTTGGTGGGATTCTAAAATAAACACAGGGCAATTACAAATTACTTGCCAAATGTTAATGATGGATGTTTGCCATGGTCAAGACCTTGCTAAGCAGAAGTAGTCTTTTCTTTCTTTCTTTTTTTTTTTTTGTCATATATAGATGAAAATGTGAGGCACTTTGAATTTCTATTGGACAGCATTACTTCTTACACTATCTGCATTATTGCTTGATACTTGTTTCATAAATTTCAATATTTTTTATTGATTTTTTACTTTTTCTTTCTTTCCAGGAGGCTCAAAATACCTCTCTCCCAGATGAAGATGATGATGATTTGTAAATGCAACTGCTTCTGTTTTGTATTTAAATAACTTTCTCATTATATCTGCACTTTCCAAAATGAAAAAAAAGAAGAGAAAACATTTGTTAGCTCCTTTAGGAGATTAATTTTGTACAGCATGTTAGTTGTTTTTATCCATTTCTGAAAAGAAAAAAAAAATGCCTTGTCTCATGGCAAAGGTTGAATGCATGGCAAGTGGCCGCATTTTAGGTGCCTGGTAATTATTTTAATATTGTGGGGTGCCCTTGCATACATTTTGTATGAATGCCTGAACACTTGTGTATGTTTTTAGACATTAAATGTAAGGAAAAAATGGTTAAAAGTGTTAAAGAATGCATTAAATAATGTGGCAAAAATTAAATATTTTTTTCATGTACTCATCTGTAGCAATTGAATATTCAGTCATGTATGTGTGAACAAGTGTGTTAATGAAGTTGATCTGGCTGTAGAAATGCAGCTGTAATTCTATTTCCAATGTATCTATCCAAAGCTTATCTGAATAAATAAGTCTTAAACCATTTGTAAAATTTATTTTCTAACTTAATGTACACATGTATTTTCAGACAAATGATTTAATTTTAAAAGTTTTTGACAATAAAAAAATTTGTATATGTTATCAGCAAAATCTGTTATTTTATTTTGCTTATCAGTATTTTGTGGATGGTTTTTATGAGTTAATTTTTATTTCTTAGAATAAAAACCATTTAATTGAATATTTGTTTAATCTCAAAATTAATAAATAGCATATGGGGCAATTTTTTATGTTAGATAATTAAATGTTAAATTAATTAACTTAAATAATCTTTAACAGAGGTTAGCAAAAAATTTATATTAGGAAGTAAAATCTACCAATAAAAATAAGGGAAAATACAAACTTCACAATTTTTATGATTACGTATGATTAATTTATCATATATTATTATTACATTAATTTTTTTTTTCATTTTATAATCTCAATTGGTTACCATGTGTAATTATTAATTTATCACATATTGTTACTGTCTACACTTGTTATTACATGAAACAAGTATTTTATTGGGATTGAATAAAGATTTAGTTGGTAATATTTTAATCAAGATGACCATTGCAGTGTTTAATTCCTGTTTATTGACATTGAGATATTTAATATTGAACTAAGAAAACGAGAATACTTTAAAATAAATTGTAGGTTTTTCAAATGTAAAATTTCTGTATCAATATTAATTTTGCAATCGTAAACAATCCTAACTCCTAACATAAATAACAAAGAAAAGCACAATTGTTGTTCTTTTTAAATATTAGATGTTTTTTACAAATGTGGTTATATGTTCTATACAACGATGAAATGTTCTAATTGCATTTAGATTTGAAGAAATCGAGTGCTTTTGATCTTCTTGAATAGTTGATAAGTAAAATAACTTGTTTATAAATAATATATTTGATACAATTTTCATAACTATCTTATGATGTATTCAAATGAATTAGAAAAGTTTAAAATTCATTTCATAATTATTTGAATTCAAAATTCAAGTATTCATAATTCCTATTGAATAGCTGAAATTTATTTTTAATCAAGCCTTATAATATAGATGTATTTTTTGTTTAAATGGTGTTGTATGAAAATAATTGACAAAGTTATTTGATTCAAATTGATTTACCTCAAAACAATCTTAACATTAAGAATGATTAATTACTGAAAGGAATAGGGGAGGGGAAACATTGTACCCCATTTACTTTGAAATTTTATAAAATTTGCTTGTTCATTTGGGGGGGTGTTAAGACTTTTAGCAATAAAGGCTGTAATTCCAGCATTCATAAAGATCTGTAGATTTCTGGGATGACAGACTTTATTGCCAAAAGCCCCCCAAATGAACAAGCAAATTTTATAAAATTTCCAAGTAAATGGGATACAATGTCCCATCCTCGTTCTATTAAGTAATTCATTATTCTTAAGGTTTAGATTTTTTCGGGTAAATATTAAATCGTTTTGTCAATGATTTTGATATAACACGTTTTTTTTAAAATTACTATAGTATTATATGGCTTGATTTGCCATTTCATTCATTAATGTTGGTGGGAAATATTCATTTCATTTTAAAAGCTGAAAGTTTTAAAAATTAAAAAGGTTAAACAGGAAGTTGAAATAGATTAAAAACCAACTAGCTTCCTGGTCAGGGCCCGACTTAGCCTAGTTGGGGCCGGGGCAAAAATTTATTTGGGGCCCCTCTGCTTCACTCTATTAGTAATGAACACTCATTAAAGAGGGAAACTTAAAATAAAGTTTTTATTCAATTTGGGAGTGGGCCCGTATGCCCTTGCCTTAGGCCCTGTTCCTGTTGTTGAAAATGTCAGAATGGTTGTAAAGTTCAATGGGCATCAACTGATCCATAGCTTTTCATGATCAGATGATGGGTTAAGATTTTCATTCTTTGCTTGTGTTTACATGAGGCTAATACATATGTAAATCCAAAGCCCTGGAAAGGAGTACAGACTTTAAGAGGTAGGTCAGCTCTTTCATTAGATCATGTTCAAAAATGTTAGTGTTCAGCACCTAAAACCTTTTCTGCAGTCTCAAAGCAAAGCATTGAAAGGTTTGGGTACCTGTCAACACATAAAATCAAAATCGAAAGGATTTATTCAAATTAATGTTCTTATTAAAATTGAAGTTGTGTCAAATTTAGATTTCATTCGATCGAAAAAAGACGCCTTCATTTTTTTTCTTTAGATTTGTTGACTGTATTATAAAGTAGAAAACATTTATGTGGGGAACTTCAAAGTTAAAATACCCATGGCATTCATGGGAGAAAATTTTGAAAAGTTTATCTTGCCGAGTATTTTTTTTCTTTGCGATTGTTCCACGTGTTACAAAAACGAAAGAATGAATTTTGTGTTATTAATATTCGAAGTTGTTTTAAACTAGATGTAAAATATAGCCCATCATTATAGTCTATAAGTAATCTATTGCGTTAAAATATTTGATGCTAGAGTTAGTTTAGTTACACAAATTTCCCCTGCGTTAAGCAGTTGTAGTGCATTGAAGTAATTAGAGTTTACACATTAAATAGAAAAATAAACGTGCAGGCAGAAGTTGTGGAGACACGACTGTCACAGGACCGAATGATGCACGTCGCTGTTGAACAGCAGATTTAGCGATTATTTTAAAAAAATCAATCGACAGAAATATAACATACATCTAATAATTAATAATAACAACATTGTCTATTCTGTTAAGAAAGATGATGCTATTGTCAGCGACCTAAAGAAACAGTTCCAAAATAATCCATTGGAGCACCCCTCCCATCTAACTGAAATGAATAAAAGATTGAACAACTAACAAGAAATATTTCGGAAAAACATGAAATTCCACTTTGCATTACATGCGAAGTATTATCAGAACTATAATATTACTAAAACAATAGAGGAAGCCCTGAATTTGACGGCATCGACAAAAATCTCATCACCCACTTAAGCAAATCTTTCGGCTGACCACAATCATTAATTCAATGTTACTATTCAAACATTTCCTAAAATACAAGGGACACATCAATTCTTTCATTCCACAAGCCTGAGAAGAAACCGATCTTACTGGACAGTTACCGACCATTTAATCTCTGAATTGCTGAACAAATTATTTTAAATAGACTGAAAGACCATGTAGATAATCTAATTTTTCTTTTTCAGTTCGTATTGTATTTACTGAGTGTAAGTAAACTGTCAATAAGCAAACAAAATGAATAAAGAACAAAGATAGTCAAAGATCTTTTACAGTCAAACACTTTTCATAATACTTAATTTTGAATATTATTTATAATACAATGTTTCTGAACCTGAAAGAAATATAAATATACATATTTGTCTAATATATATTCATATTTTTCTAAGTATATTTATAATATACCTTGGTCAGAGATATACTGGAGGTCCTTTAGTTAGAATGAAAATTTGTCCCAATACACACACAATAATAATTTTTTAAAAAATACAGAATTCAGTTATTTTAAAATACATGCATTCAAAATTCTTATATTACCAACTAAATCTTTATTCAATCCCAATCAAATACTTGTTTCAAGTAATAACAAGTACAGACAGTAACAATATGTGATAAATTAAACAACTATTAGGTGACTTCTCAGAATGACGGGAGTGCATCTGACGAGATTGCAGTTTTCTGGGACAATGCTAAATCATTCGATTGCATTTGGATCGACGGGGGCATTTATGAAATGATACTCATAGAAACCCTTGGATGACCCGATCAAACTATTCTCTTCAGACAGAAAATACCTTATTAGTGTCAAGAGCTGATGTGTGTGGGTCTCGCATGCTTTAATACTTTCATCAACGACGTCCCTACAATACAGGGAACTAAATCGGCTTATTCGCTGGTGATACCACTCAAATACTAAAAAAGATCCTGAAGTTATCCCAAGAATTGATCGAGCACAATTGAAAAAATTATTTATCAAGTGGAAAACCCAGATTAACGTCAGCAAATGCTATGTCGTATATTTGTGTGTGGGGGGGACACATTCCACCAACACCAAAGTTGTATTGAAAAACTAGAACATGGGCAATAATATAATTTACCTTGGCATGATCCTGGATAAGCAATTAACTTTTAATTAGTTAATGAGCTAAATCCTAATTTTATCTCGATCTAAATTACAAGTCAAAGCTCTCTTAGAAGAACAAGTTACTTATCTACGAGACTGCTCCGGGCTCTAATGTCATAGGTATTAACTATTTGGGAAACTCCTGCAGGAATCCGCATCACAGCGTTAGATACTTTATTCAAGTACATTTTTCTCTTGTATTTCTTATACTTTTTATACATAAAATAAATGATATTTTTCTGATAGAATTAGATATATTGATTGTTTAAAGCCCGTGTTATCACATTTGACAATTTTGTACAACAGAACATTTGAACTATATAATTCCATACCTATAATTTTTCATTAAGCTTTTCTTCTTGTTATATCAAATCTCTTTTTCGTTACTTTTTTCTCTTCTGGTTATTTTGATTCATCATTTTAATTCAAAATTTGTGTATCAATTGCTTGTTTGGTTAGCTTGCAGCTTATTTTCGGCTATTAAGCTTCCTATTTATATTGATAATCGACGTTTACGGTATTGTTAAATAAAGTGTAAATATCATCTCCTCCATCTTTCATTATATGGAACTTATTCTGTTTAAGCCAAGTATTAAGAGCTACGATGCAAAGCCAAATTAAGACCTATAGTATTCCTAAGAAATGTAAGTTTCGAGATTCATCTTTTCCTTTCTCACCTTCAAAAACCTGATATTTTTTGAAATTGATTTTAGTTTTTATCCATATAAACAGTTTTAAAAAAAAAAAACTTTGTCATTCCGAAATAAAAAGAAAACTTGATTTCGTGTGACTTTCAAGACAGTTGATTTTAACTTCTCGCCTGTGAAAACTTAAAATTAATTTAAAAATAAAATTATATATATAAATATATATATATATATATATATATATATATATATATATATATATATAAACCTTTTTAATATTGTCTTATTGCTATTTCACTGTAAATTTGGAAATTTTTACAAATCATAAAATTGGATATCTTTTTAGATTTGCAAAACAACGTAAAGAGGAGTTAAGAAAAACACATAGGATATTTATAAATAGATTAAAAAATAATTAATTTTGTATAATATTGGGATATTTATAAAAATATACTTTATCGAAAGATAAAAATGATTATTTTAAAAGTTAAATTTATTTTGGCCTTTCTACACAAGTTACTAACCTCCAGTTAGCTTGTGGCAAGTGAAGGTCACGGTACGAACCTGCGACGTTTGGGCCCGTAGCCGAGTATCATACCGATCGAGTAAAAGGGACCCTTCAGCTCGAAGGATATTATCTGGCTTATAAGCTGACGCTACAAGCTACCCACATTATCTGTTTATTCCTTTGCTAAGTAAACAATCAAGATTTCATTTAAAAATCCCTTTTTTAATTATTAATGCTCATAAATCAAACAAAACTGCAAAATAAATAGTAGTAATAGTACTGGACTAGTTAATAGTTTTGTAAACATAATGTTTTTGCCATATTATTCAACAAAAAACTATGGAACATAATTCATCTCAGTTTTCTCCTTTCGAGATTTCAGATAACCTTCCTATCTCGGAGTTGCTAAAAAGAAAAGAACTATTCAAAACTAGATATATATGGTAGATATTTTATGTCGAGCTGAAGTTAATAAATACTACTTTACATAATCTATCATTATTTAAATGCAAGTTATCTTGCCATTTTACTGATTGATTTTTTTATTACTTTACCCATACCTTTTTACATAAATGAATACTCAATAAAAGCTTTATTAAAAAAAATTGTGTATTTGATCTTCGTGGCATTTTCGATAAATTCAAAAAATTACAAATAATCATGTTCTTAGCATGATTTGTAGAAATTCTAACGAATGATTCTAGATAGTCAAATGAACGTCAGAGTGAAAATATAGTTCGACGCTGACAAAAGAAATTATTCAGCAAAATTTTTGATGATGTATTGAAATTAGAACAGGATTATCTAAGTTTCTGTAAAAGTTCGAAACTGCTTGCTAAGTCTAATGTACATTTTCTTCTCTTATATTATTTTAAACAATTTGATTTAAGCTTAGTCTATTTTATTCGATATTTAGTTTACTCACTGATATAAAAGAAAATATGACGATTCTTTAAACGATTTCTGATTTCATAACGAATATGTGAGATTCTCATTTTTGAAACTTTCAGATAGCAACAATTTTTTTAAAATTAACAATATTAAAATTTGTATGACCGAATGAAAATAGTCATTTGAGTTAGATAAATATTATTGCATAACGAAATGGGTCATGTTTCAGGATATTTTTTCACTCGATTTTTTTTCTGTGAATTTCGGTTTTCCTCTTGATTGTTTCCTGAAATTTTCAAACCCGTTTCCCGCAATATCTGCCATTCTCTGACGTCACTGTAGTTCTAGCCAATCGCATTTGAATGTCAGGTGCTGACGTCTCCAGTTAGCTGTGTGACGCTTGAAATCAAGTAGTGTATGTCCAGTAATATTTTCGTGTCTGCGATGACACCTAGTATTGGACTTAATTTGCGTGTTACTGGTCATTGTAATCAAGGTGGGCGAAAGTATATGGAAGATGCTTTTGTTGTTGCATATCAGCAAAGTGAAGATCAGAAAGATTTAGAGTATGCTTATTTTGGTATTTTTGATGGTCACGGCGGTAGAGAGGCCGCCCTATTTGCTAAGGAACATTTAATGAATAATATTGTTTGTCAAAAGTCTTTTTGGAGTGATGATGACAATCAAGTGCTCAAAGCAATCAGATATGGATTTTTAGCTACGCATCATGCTATGTGGAGAGAAGTTGGTGAGTGTTTAGTTTCATGTTTGTTTTTCCAAATTGTGAAAATAACTGCAAGATTTTCGGTAGTTGTTGTCCGAAACAGTACCTTTTTTCAAAAGTGAGCGTAATTTCTTATTGTATTTTCAATCAGTGACATAAAGTTATTGAAATTTATGACGAGTAATTTCAATGTGGTCATTTTTAATCGTGTATATCAGATCTTCTATTTAATACATATGATCGCCATGTTTGTTTTCAGCTGTTGTTATCATGCGCAGTAGCGTTCAGACATTACGTCACTGTCTGTCAATGCCAGACTGTTTACCCTTTATTAGGGAACTGGTAAATCCTCTGAAGAGATTTATGTGCGAGATGGAGGAAGGCCCTGAGCCTTTTCTGTAATTGCGGAAAAATATTTCTTATACTTAAAAATTTCCTTTTATATTTTTGGGGGATTTTATTGCTTGATCTTGTGAGGCTTGTTAAATAAAAGAGTTTAAATGTTATTATTTTATACATTTAAAATTCGAAATGAAAAGAAAAAATTTAAAACGTTCATTTAATTCTTGATTTATTAGAAAAAATGTTTACTAATTTTATTAGTATTTTTTATTTGCATTTATATGTTTATTTAATTTGATATCTATGTTAAAAGTTTTTCCATTAAAAAGTGTAACAACTTTTTAAAATTTAAATGTTAAAAAAAATTGAGCTGATTGACTGTCTAAGAATTAATAATATTAATAATAAAAAAAATCTGTGATTTCGATCAAGCATAAATTAAATTTGCTACAAGAATTTCGCAACTATTAGCTAATTATATGGTACATATCTCAATTATTCATAGAATTGAATAATTTATCCAATTAACTGTTGATAAGTAAGTTAATTGGTAAATAGACTCCTGCTTTTATACTAAAATTAAGCAATGTTACTATTGTGTGAAATGTCCTATTATATACTTATCTTTGTTAATAATTAAGATGAGTGTGTGTTGGTGCTTTATAGGCCAGAATGTTGGAAGCATAGATACCAAATTTAACACAACAAACATTAACAATTTTTACTTTATTCTTTGTGTCAGTTTGAGGTTATAAAATAACTGTTGAACATTTATCTTCTTCCATAGCTTCAATTGCATATCTTATGTTTGTGTAGCTTATATCTTATTTTTATTAATTTTTTTTCTGTTTCAAATTAAACATTTCAGCAATTTTTTTGTTATCCTTAATTGTCACATCTCTTTAAAATACCTTTTTCAATTTAAGAAACAAGAGACTTTACAATGACAAGTACATGAACATGTGCATATTATTTTAGAAAGTGAAAGAAATATTTGTCTAAACTAAACCTTAGATAATTTTCAACAGATTAAAAAAAATTGTCCTATCGCCATATGGAATTGAAAAATTCATTATTTTAACATATTGTAAAAATAATGAACATTTGATAGGTTTTTTTAAAAAAATAAATTACACTTAGCTATTTGTATTGGAGAAATTAAATTGATTATTGATTTTGAATTCTTTATATTTGAAAATTAAGCTTTAGATTACAGCCAATTTATCAGAAAGCTTTGAGATTCATTATTTCGAAAGCAAACATATCTTTTGTATTCAATACTTGATTTTTGTAGAATATATTGAATTATTTCCATTAAAACTATTGTGTAATTCAGTTATTTCCTATCACAATCATTGTCAAGATAAAAAAAAATGAGAATAGAACATAGCTTTAAATTTTAGTTCTTTATGCTAAATAATATTTATAAGAAGTTTTACTGTTCTTGTACATTTAAAATAAAAAAAAAGTATTGGTTTGAAAAAAAATTATGAAGACCTAAACTATTATGTCATTAGAAAATATATAGAAATTTGCATAATTTTTTTTCTTTTCTGGAGTTTCATAATCTTATGCAATTGTCAAGAAATAATTTCATTAAATATTAACTACCAAATATTATCCACCCCAATAATGATATGAAAAACATTAAGTTTTATAAGAAATGCATTTCACATTTTTTATGAAATAAAGTGAGAAAGGTATCTTTTCAGCTTACTTCTACATTTTTTTCTGCCATTTCAATAGATTCAAATCATTGGTGGACTAACCTTCTTGCCATCTTGTTTGATGGCAAGTGTTCCTTCCACAAAGCGCAATCTGTTTTCTTATCAAATAAATAAATAAAAAATTGTATGTATTTGTGTTTTTATCTTCCTTTTGTTTAAATATATTTGAGTCCTTTTAATTCTCAAAGGTAATTCCAAAAAGCTGAAGACTTTTCCCACATAATTTTGAGCTGAACAAATTATAATATTTAAATGTTTAATGAGATTCCTTCCATTCAGATGTAGTGATCGTGATAGTAAAATGGTGGATTACAAAATTGATAAATATTCTTGAACATTTAATTCGTTTTGACAAAAATATGATGGAGAGACTGAAGGACATAAGGAGTGAAGGATTTTTAATCTCAAAATGGGCAAATGGATTCGAAAGAAGGATCTTTTACAGCTTCTTTATTATTAACTGTCTGTATTCATTGAAAGGAAAATTGTATTTTTTACAGTACTATCAAAAATGACTGTTTGGAAGATTATTAGAAATTGACTTTTTTTTAACTTCAAAATCTGGGAAAATGATTCTATGGCCATCTGAATAAAATTTTTATGGCTATTTTTTAGTAGAATTAATGTAATATTCTAATTATTTTTTTATAAAGGCTTTATTTGAATTTCAATATTATGATGATTAACTTTATTTGGGTTGAAGAAACCTAAAAATTGATAGTATGATGATTGTTAACTTTATTTGGGAAAGTATATATTTCAAAGAAAATAAATACATTTAAAAAAGGTTTCATACATATTTACTAATATATATTATGCCTTATATTAGTATATAATAGAGGCCTTTATAAAAAGTATGAAATAATTGCAATTGAACTAATGCTTTTTATTTGTTAAATTATAAGAGATAAAATTATCTCATATTTGCTTTGAAAAATTGTGTTTATTACTTATGACTTTAATAAAAATGAAATGAAAATGATTAATTTTTTTTGTTATCAGGTGAACCTTCTTAAGATTTTTTTTAATTGATTTTTTTTCTATTGTGTAATTGTTGTTCAGAAGTACAAATAATTTTCTCCATTTAGTTTGTATTGTCGTTTCTACACACATGGAGGAATACTAAATTTTCCTAGATTCCAAGTCATAGGATTCAAATAATTTGGAGTCTTATGATTTAATTTTTGAATTTATTTTTAAAAATTAAATGTGTTAATACTGTATATAGCTTGTTTGGGGCTAAGTATACTAATGTACGGAATTTGAAAGAACTTCTGCTGACGTTAAATATATTCCTGTGTTAACTGATCTCTATAGTAACTGTTGTAAATAAACACATGTTTGATGGGAATTGTTCTCCTTATTGAATAGACACATTATGCTTGCATGAAAAAAGTTTTTAAAATGTGTGCCCATTTTACTGGTGTACCCTTGTGCTTAAAATGTGTACAAAAGCTCAGCTTAAAATATAAGTTAACTGTCTCTGCTAGCTGAACCAAAAAAAGTAAACTTCCAGTAATTTTTCTTTAATTTTGAACAACTATATATGAAATGAAATAAATATGAAACATGGTAATTCTTGAAAAAGTAAGTAAAAGAGAAGGGGTTTCTATACCATTTGAAAATATCTATATTAATTCAGTACTTAGAGTCTATTTAAAACAAATTTGATTATATATATACAAACTCTCAATGCTGAAACTCAGCTTCTAATTTCTAAATCTTTAGTAACAGATATTTCCTAGATGAAATAAATTATCTACTTCATAAAGTAATTCATTATATTTTGAGCAGCTTAAATCAATAAATATTCTGATTAATTACAGAAGTCTCAATTTTTATATAGACCCATGGTCCAAACAATCATATTAATAAAAATATGCTGGAGACACTAAAAAATAAAGTTCCTTTTTCTGACAAAACTAATATGAGTTATGAAAATATTAATATTACTATTTAAAAACACACACAATTTATTCTGAACTAGGAATATAAATTTTTTAAAAAAGTCAATTCCTACTTAGATAATCAAAGAATTTTTTTATTTAAGTTACTTTTTATTAAATAATTACAATTAATATGAATAAAATATCAAAAATGTACTAATTTTCGCAAGAATTGTACTTGCATTCTTCAACTTCACATGTAAAATACTGATCTTGTATTTTACTGATTGAACTACTAACTTTTGATTTCAATTTTCATTACATACTGTTAAAATTCTATTTAAGTTATTAAAAATGAATAAAATTTAATATTAAAATTTTTAATTTTAATTAATATTTGGGAAAACTGTATTAGTATTATCTACTACAAGTTTAAAAAAATGCATTTGAACTTGATTTGATGAATAAAAACGTAATTTATTAGTGATTGAAAATCTGAGCAAGATATATAGGAAGAGTGAAATTATAGTAGAAATTGGGGGGGGGGGTAAATGAAACTTTTCATGGTGTTACCTGTTGGCTCAAAACAAAACTGTTCACATATTAAATATTATAAATAAACTTCCTTAATTTTATTTTAAATGAATTAATATTTGAAAAAACTGTATTAACATTAAGTATAATCCACTACAAACTTTAAAAAAATGTCTTTGAACTTGAATGTATGGATAAAAAGTATTTTTTTAATGATTGAAAATTTGACCTAGATACATATATAGGGAGAGTGTGAACTAATAGTAGGAATTTAATGAATGATTAATAAATTAATATTTGATAAACTGTATAAACATTAATTGTCATCCACTACAAGTTTAAAAAAATGTATTTGAATTTGACGAAATGAATAAAAAGTATGTGATTAATGATTGAAAATATGAATAAGCTATATATCTGGAGAGTGTGATCTAATAGTAAGAATTGATAAAAATGTGAATTAAAATATCTTTTATTAATTAGGCAAGCTCTGAAGTGTAAATATTTATTTTTAATTTCTTCTGTTCTTAGAATATTGTTTTTTTGTATTACTGGTTAATAATAATAATTAATATTAAAAATATTTAGGTACTTTTCTGTTAATATAGTGCAAGCAAAAGATTGCCAAGTAATATAGAATTCCACCAAATTTCATTGGTGATTTTTTTTCTTTCGCCCGGCTAAAAGGAAATTACTATTATTTATTACAATTATTTAAACTTATATATTTGAAATTAATTTATTAAAATGCATATAGTTAAGTTAAAATTATTTATATATTGAATCTTTAAAAAAAATTCTGAAAATGTATATTTTTTAGGTAAATGGCCAAAAACTGTGAGTGGATTACCTAGTACTTCAGGTACTACATCTAGCATAGCATTTATTCGTAGACGTAAATTATATATTGGTCATGTTGGTGATTCAAAAATTGTTTTGGGATTTCAGATACCTGGTAAGGATATTATGTATTTAACTTCTTAACTAACTCTTTTTTGCAGATTTTTTTATCATGTTCTTTTAATTAGTATAAAAAGGAAAATTCTCTAATTTTTAAATTTTTTAAATATTTTTGTTGTTTAAAAATTTGTAGTTAATACTTTTTCTGAATTAACATGTTAATATATTTTTGTTACAAATAAACAAAAAAAATATAATTTCATAAGTTTGAATTTTAAAAATCTTAAAACTGACCTTTTTTATGTAAAAAATTAAAAATTAGGAAAAAACACACACAAACTAGTTAAAGTGCAGGTACTAACGGATTATTAACCTAAATGGGTTAAAACCAAACAGATTATTAATTAAATAGGCTTTACAGAGATAAAAATTTCCTTGAGTAGTTAGATAGATAACTGGATGCTGAATTAAGGATGCTAACCATAACCTTCTTAAATTCTCTTAACAAAATATCTTGAAGATCTCTATTATATTCATAAGCGATTGTATCTTTTTACAAAAGAAATAAAAAATGTTCTGTTTTTAACCCGATAAGAGTCCATTGTGAACCATGAATCATGAGTTGGTTTATTATAATGACTTTTGACTAGATTTCAAAAACTGATTTTGAATAATTAAGCAAGAAATTTAAGTATTGAAATATGAAAAAATAAAAGCTGTGTACATCTATACACTGTCTTGAGTTCTTTTTATCATGAATGTGTTATAAATTTTGTTATTTTTTCTCTTTAACTACATTTATAAATAAATATAGTTAAAAAATAATTCAGCTATGAAAATATTATGTATTGGTTCAAATATTATTTTTTCTGTATTGTCCAATTTCAATTATGTTTTTCTTTTGAATTTTTCACATTCACAAACTTGTATTTTAGTTATGTATAGCTATCTAATGTAATATTGACTAAAAGCACTCCAATATTTTAAAAATTTATATATTTTTTGCAGTTTTTATATATATATTCTTTATAGCCAGTTTCTTCTGTGTATATGGTTTGCTACTCTTTATTTATCATTATGTGATATTTAGGATCAAATGAATGGCATGCATTTGCTCTCACTAAAGACCACAAACCTGAGACACCTGAGGAAAAGAAACGTATTAATAGTGTTGGTGGACTTGTGATGAATAAAGCTGGAGTGGAAAGAGTTGTTTGGAATCGTCCTCGGCCAGGCCATAAAGGCCCCATTCGTAGAAGTACCCCATTTGATCAAATCCCTTTCTTAGCTGTAGCAAGGTCATTAGGTGAGTTAAAATTCTTTTTCCTGTTTTGAACATTAATTTGCATCGTATTTACAGAAGGGAAGGGGTTGTAGAGGTAGTTGCCATATGGAATGTAGACAGCTGCCTCCTAGGAGAAAAAAATCTATTGGAATATAGATTTGACAAAATAGATTTAATTTATTTGATTTTGAACATATTTTAATGCTTTTATGCTTTATTTCACTTATTTTGAAACTTTAGGTCCCAATCTTAATTATCCAAACTTGAAACTTATCCTTAAAATTTGAGCAAAATTTATTTCCAAATTAATTTTTTAAAAAATCTATAATAATTTTGCTGAATATTTACATACATTCCCTAAGTTTTGAGACTGGGAAAATGCCCATTAGTATTTTAAAAAATATTGTCTATTAAATTACTAGAAAATTTTATAATTTTGTAAAAGAATTATTAAAAGGCAATTATAGTGATCATTATTAATAATTTCTTTTGTGTTTTTAAAATGGAAATTCATTTATGAATGTGATATGCATCTGGGATTTACATTTATATTCTTTTGAATTCTGTTTAATTAATCCCATTTGATGCTTAACATTAAAAAAATTAACTAAAAATTTTATTTTTTTTATAACCATTTCTTTTTAGGGAAAAAAAAAATATGATTACTTATTATTTTTTTGGAACTTTTCCATTATCCAGGTGCCAGACATTATTTGGGAATTTTTCACTGGCACCCAGTAACTTAAAAAGTACCTTCTTTTCGTTTTGTTAAAAAAAGGATTTAAAATTTTTGGTTTCTTATTGACAAATGTGTGCTTTAGCTTAAAATTGTAAATTTGAAGAATTCTTTTGTTATGTTATCAATATATATATATATATATCATTCTCTGGATTAATAAATCCGAGTGTTATAAATTTAACCATTTAAACATTTAAATTTGTATCATTTAAACATTTAAGTTATAGCTTTAACTTAAAAGATATTTTTTTCAGATTCAAGAAATTATACAGAATTTCTATCTTATCCTTGACTAATAGCTAGTTTCTAAATTAATTGAATAGTTTTTATTGAAATTAAAAAACAAACAAAAATGATAAAGGAATGATATTTTAATCTCTGAATAAAAAAGGTATTTAAAGAAATTATGAATTACAAATATCTGTGTAGTCTTTTATTCTTATTCATAATTAATATAACAATCTTGATAAAATAGCATTAAAAAATTCATAGTTTTGAATCCCAAATTGACTGAGCTTTGAAGTTTTAAATTTTATTGTTTTTGATTGATCTAATATTACCTTGAGGATGCACTGTATATTGATTGGCTGACCTCCCTCATTTTAGCCATTGAAATGAAATATCATATTAAATAATCATATTCAAAGTTGATTTCTGTGTTATCATGTATACAGATGCTCTCTGAAAAGTGTTTTCATTTAAAAGGAATTTAATCTAAACTTGGGTTTACAATGACTATAATTCAATTATAATTATGCACATAAATTTATAAACTAGTTAATAGTATGCTTTGTTATTAACAGGTGATTTGTGGAGCTATAATTATGTGAAAGATGAATTTATTGTTAGTCCAGATCCTGATGTGAAAGTGATTAGTATTAATCCTAACATGCATCGATGTGTCATATTTGCTTCTGATGGCTTATGGAATATGCTATCAACGCAGTGCGCTGTGAAAATTGTGCAGGCTGCTGAAGAAGAAAATGAAAAATTAATTCTGGAAGGGGGTAAAGCCAATGGAACAGTAAGTATTATATATTTTTTTAAAAAAAAGATTGCTAATTTTTTTCTGTTACCAGTGTACTATATCAAAATTTTAAATTATTAAAAATATTGGACTGTTTTCATTGCATAAATATTACATCGTAATTTATTTTGTATGCTAGAGGTTCACTTATTTTTTTTCTCTCACAAAATAATTCTTTTACTCTGTACATTAACAAAAGTTTACTAAAATTGATAATCTTGAAATAAATATATGTGAGAGAAAATAACATGATGGGTACAACATTAATTACTGAACAAAATTTGATTTAATACAATTAGTGTAGAAATTTGTGAAGAAATATTTAAAATAATGTGATTGAATTGAATGATTTTTGTTAATAATATAGAAAATTCAGAATTGGGCTTTGATGTTATTTTTATGACCTTGCAGTTTAAGAAGTTACTATGTATATTTCAAAAATTTGCATTACAAAGAAATTTATTTTTTCTGTTATTTATTAAAATTGATTTTTGTAAAATTGTGCAACTTATTTTTTATGATCTTTATTGTTAGCATTCTAATCATAGATTAATTTTAAATAGTAAACTAGACTGCAACATATAAAAATAGAAATAATATATTTTATTATTTGAGTACATTTTTCAGGTTTTTCAATGGTTTTAATTGATCTACTGAGTTTCATATTTGGATTAGAATTAAAAAATTCTATAAGTATACCAATTTGTTTTTATTGGATCTTTTTCACTGTGTCTGATTCTTTGACCAAAAAAATGGATCAATTAATTAATAAATTAGAGAATAGAAATATTTATTAGAATGGAAAAATATTAGCACTAATTCAATTAATGTTTTAAATTTAAAGTTGATTAGATTTAATATTGAATCACTTGTAACTGTTAACTAGTTATAATTAACATCTACGTTTGTGGTGGTCTGTCATTTATGTTTCATTCTGGCTATCATATTCTACTAAAGCATTATAAACTATTTAAAGGATATTTGGGAAAGGAATCTGTAGAAAAAAAAAGAAGAAAATAATAGTTACATTTTGACCATAAATAAATATACAGATTTTTTAAAAAAAATACCAGATGTGTAAAATTTTGTTTAATTTTGACTTTTTAAAATGCTTATTTATCATTTATTCCAATCAATTGTTCAAAGCATACTGTAGCATATTCAGTTGCAGCATGTGAAAAAATTATTGATGGATTATAGTTGCATGGTATGCTATACTTGTTTGTAGTTCCTCTATGGATATGTTGTATAGTGTATTAAGCAGAATCTTCAATTTTTTCTGTTTATGTAGTTATTAATAAATCCTCGCTACCAGAAGTTGTAAGAATTGAAGTTTGAACATTATTAAATATCTCAGAATTACCTGCTTGTTTAGCCAAGACTGCACAAAAACATTACCTTTACTTTTTAGTCTGTATGAAGTGTTGCACCATTTTGCATAAGGATAACACACTGAACATTATTGTTTATAGACAAGGAAGACTTATTGTTGAAGTTAGTAATTATTATTCAAGATGGTGGAATGATTTTGGGTCTTAAAGAGTAAGCCAATCTAAGTCTTAGGGAGAAAGCCAAGAACGAAAGCAGCAGTTATGTAACCAAAATTTGTCGTTTCAAGTACAACCTCAAGATATTTGAAATCTTTAAGGGATGGTTCTGAGTATTCACTGTTCCTTTTAAGGTAAAATACTCTACTTCTGACTAAAAAATGTTTCAGGATTTTTAACAAAAAGTTGTTACTGAAAACATACTTTTCACTATCAATTTATTAATGAGGAACTAATGGTTACAACTTTGCATCAATGGACTCTTCCCTTTTGATTTCTCATTTATAAAATGATTTTAATCAAAGTGCCTCAGAATACTAGAACTCATGAGTTTCTTTTTTAAAGATAATAATAATTTTTTTTCCTTCATAAACTGCAATGATAGCCCATGTCTTAAGTGGACTATTATACAAATGATATTTTATTAAGCACATGAACACTGGGACTTCCTTTAGGAAACTTTCATGTTACCCTTATCCAGCGCATTCCATTGGTAGTCAATCAAGCACACTTAACATTAGGAAAGGAATTTCTCTGTGATATCTAGTTCAGACTCCATAGCTTTGTTAAATGCACATTTCTGTTGACTTACCATATTGATAGTTAAAATGAGAGCAAACTTTTTCATATTATAGATAAAGCATACAGAATTAACCTTATTTTATGCAAACGTTTATTTATGAAAGAATATCTTGAGGCTAGATTACTTTTTGAACCATATCAACAATAATTTCTAAATCTCATTTATAAAAGGCTTGTTTCATCCAGGTAGCATAGACACAAACACAGTTTTTTTTCTTTCAAATTTTAGCAAGCATTATTTTCCAACCTTTCTCAGACATATATGCATTTCAAAATCTTATAAAGACTATTTAACTAAAAAGTTCTAACCAGAAAAATCTTAATCTTTGTTATCCAAACATGTCTTAATTTATATAAAACTAGCCGCCTTTGGCGACCAGTCGGTTCGCCAGTATTAATGTTCGCAAAAATTTTCATATAATATTTTATGTAGCTGTGTCTCATAACAGGTTTTTCATCAAAATATTTTTAAACCAAACAAATTTTGATAATCATATAATTCATTTAGAGTATTATTTAGTATTATTTTCTTCAGATGTTCTGTTCATTGTGCTATTCATCTTTCTCTTTCTATCCGAGCAATGATCGTCCCGGAATTGATATTTTACTTAAATGGTGGAGAGAAAGGTCTAAAATTCTATGTTTTTATAGAATAATGAGATTCAAATTTTCATAAATGTAAACACACTAAACAAATAAAGACAGAATTGGTTTTCAAGAAATCCGAAAGTTTAAAAACAGCTTGGAAAATGCCGCGCACAGAGGAAATAATATTGAAACACACACATCCTTCTTTTCTTTTCTTTTTTTTTCTATCCTTTTTTTTTTTCACTAATTTTGTTTCTACAAACCCTATTTTCACTTTGTTATTCTTTTTTCTTCTTCCCTGCCCAGACTTTATTTTGAGCAGGCATAGATTAAATATTCATACCGACTAATAATAAAAGCAACCATTTTCTTTTTTTTTTAAATATCCCGTTATCTATGAATGAAAACCAACTGACTTCGCGTATTTCTTTCTAAACAAATCATAATTTATTACTTCCTGCTATCTTACTCAGTTGGATGGGGGAAGGAAATGAAGATTTTTGGCGGGAAAGTAAGAAAAGTGTCGTTTTAACTATTTTCCTCGCATTTTTTTCATTTTTTCTCTCCATAAGAACCATCCTCGTGTCTTAACGAAAATATTGAAATAAAAATTAGCCGAATCGGTCGAGCCGTTCTCTAGTTTTGCGCTTAGCAACGCATTTCGAGAACCATTTTTATTAATATAGATAATACCCTCTCATTTGAATTTTTATGCCTTAATCAATGCTTTCCTTTCTTTGTTAGTCTTAAAATATAGGTATATATCTGCATACACCATGTTACAATGAAATACAACTACTGCATTAAGCTTTGAATAAGTGATATGTGCCTCTTAATTGTGACTATCCTGTAAATAGTGGAAAATATGAAGATCTTTAAAATTTCTGTATTTTCAGGGTAAGCAACCTAATAATCCTTCCAAGCTGTTAGTAGATGCTGCATTGAAACATTGGCTTGAGTTAGGAATGAGAGCAGATAATACCAGTGTCGTGACTGTAATGTTAGATCCTCCTGGTCCACCTAAAAGTGAAGTTCTTCTTCGTCAAAGAGTGATGAAAAGATTGAGACCAAGAGATGATCAGCCTGAAGAAGGTAAAGTTTTTGTTCTATCTATGAAAATGTTTGTTTTGATGTCTTGAAAAAAAGTATTGGATGTAGTAAATTCCATTTGTGTGGTGGGAATGTAAATAGATGCAATTGCTGGGGGTAGAATAATAATTTTTGATGGTTGCATGATTTGAGTGAAAAATTAACTTGGCATTTGAAAATGATAATTAATTTTGAACAAAAAAATTTGAATGTTTTTTCAATATTCCCTAATAAATCTTTATAGATATTATTATGCTTTAAAATATTATAGATATTATATTGCTTTAAGACAAAAAATTTTAAACTTATTGTACATGCACCAAGTGGGGCAAATTATTATTTTGTGTAAAATATTTAAATGACTATTAAAATAACATCCGTTTTTAGTATTTCATGTTAGTGTTATATATTTATTAATATATATCTCTTGTATTTTTAAAATCAGTACCTAAAGCTTCAATCATACTAGCTTCATACATTTTTATTATGCATGGTTTTATTCTGGTTATATATATTATTTGATTAATATTAACTATAATTATGGATGTAAAGTAAAATAATTGCCTCATTTCCTGGGAAAAAGTTTTATAGATGATGATGTTATGATTTGATGTTATTCATATTCTTTCTCAGTAATGATTAGCATGACTGTCTTACATAACCAGCTTTGTTTATGCCACATAGTCAAATATAGCTAGAGCATTATAAAATAAAATCAAACTTGTTCTGGATTTTAAAGAAGATACTGAGGCTTCTACAATTTTACTAGAATTGTTCATGTATGGTCTAAGTATTGAGTAGGAAGTGGGGGTAGGGGAGAGGAAGCATGATTATTTCAGTGTTTGTTTGCTTCATAATTTCGAGCCCTATGCAAATGAGATGAAATGAATTCACATCCCTTTCTTGATTTATGTTCCTCATCACACCATCCGGAAGATATTTAACTCAAAATATTAGATTTAACAAGCTTATATACATGATGGATGTTTATTAAAATAGAATTTGAAACATAGATTCTTCCACTCCTAAGCTTTGAATTTGTCATTGTTATATGATCCAAAATGTTTTTTAAGATTTCATTCTGATTTAAGTATATTATCTGTTAGCATCTAGGAAAACAATTTCACTTGGGATATAATATAAATAATATCCTTCCACTTACATGCATATTATTTATCATAAATATGATCTATTTATATTGTTTGTGTTATTTATATAGCAAAAGTTTTTCTTCTTCTGTGTTACATTGAAGGATTATGTTAGCTAATTTCTAATTCTGTTCTTTAAACTCTTCATTTTTCTGAAGAAGATTTTAAAAAGCATTTTTAGCTCAGTGTAGGACATTTCAAACATTTTATATGAAGTCTAGATAAATAAAAATATGTATTTTTTTGTAATTTATATTTGTTTTTTTTATAGCTGTTGAAGCAAAAAATTCAAATTTAGATACACCTAGCACTCCTATTATAAAAGAGAAAAGAAAACCCTTTGAAGGCAATGAATCTCAGTTAAACAGAGAACGTAAGCGATCATCCGATTCTGCAGTTGAAATGGTCAATAAAGAAAGAAAACTGTCTTCTGATTATGAAGAATTTGTTCCAAAAAATCTTCCTAAACCAGTCATTTTGTCTCCACAACGAGTAGTCAAACAGTCATCACCAGTCAAGCCAGTTCATAGGGATGAAATTGTAAAATCTTCTGAAAATGTAAATTCCCCAACTGTTCCTATTTCGCCGATGAGGTCAAAGAAGAAAATCCATGATCCATCTAAAGGGGGAGGGAGTAGTAGTACATTGACTGTTAAAGAAAGTGAAAATGAAAATAGGGAAGAGTCAATACAAAAGCCAATTGCAACAACTGAGAAACCTGTATTGAGTGAAGGTGCAAGTGCGACTCCTATGCTGAATGATAGTGGACAAGAGAAACTTGTTCCTATTGTTTCACCAACTAAAACTGATACCTGTGTTTCAAAACCAGAGAAAGATGATACCTCACATTCGAAGAGTGCAAATTACCCAATTAGCAAAGAAAATGGCAGGGTTCATCTGTGTGAAGTGGACAATATTTTTAAGTTGAATGAAAGGACTACAGAATGTTTTGAGAATTCTGACAGCTCAAAACAGAGTGAAATTTCTCCTAAAAGCAAGACAGTTCCTTCCACAGTGAAAAATTTTCGAAAAAGTACTATAACGCGTAGAAATTCTTCATTCCCTGCTGTTAAAAGGCCTCGCGTGCACCAGAGAAATTTTTCCTCTTGTCGGACAAATACTCCTCGAAAGAGTTTTGCTCATAACACTAGAGCTCAAACTGGCATCCGAAAATTGAAAGTGTGAAGGGTACTGGATTCCCATCTATATCTAGCAACATATTCTACTACTATTATCATAATCATGTGAATGTGTTCTATTTAAGATCAGGAATAACTTTTTGAAATGTAATTGCTATATTTAATTGTAATCTAGTAGGAGTCTTCTCATTTTCATTTGCTAAGAAGTGTTGATGCAAGGACTACAATAGAAACTTTACAATCCGGCAAATTGAATGAAGCTCGTCTATTTTGATGTTTTCCCATCTAAATCTTAAATGAATGTTAACCTCAAATTGCTACTGCATGATTTGATTGAAAAGGTTTTTAAATATATAGTTGGAAATAGCAATTGGTATTTCAAATTAGTGTTGGTATATTTATATTATTTGAATTTTAATGAAATATTTATTTTAATTATTATGTTATTGATTGGCCTTTATTTAATCTATATTTGACTGCATTATAAATTTATTTATTATTTTTGTAGTTATTTAACTGATATTGATTATATGATGACTTGCTGTTATAAAATAATTTATAATCAATGCATTTTAAAAAAGATACGTACAAGTTACATATTAATAAATATATATAAATCTGGTTATTTTGTAATCAGAAAATCCATATCCCGGTTTCAATTACATGATTTATTTTTTACAAAGCTGTAAGCAAAATACTCTTTGCATACCCTAGTTATATTAGTTTTTATTTACAAAATATGAAATTTGGTGTTACTTTTTATTAATATTTATATGAATGTTGATATGTATATATGCAATGTATATAATGATGAAAAACTGAAAAGTATTGATTGTTAACTGTACTTTTATTTCTTCTCTTGCATGTCGGATGGTAAGGATTCTAATGTAATGCAATTCCTATAGACTATATTGACCTCATATAAATAGATTTATATGTTTTGTAACGTGAAAATTTTTATCTAGTTATTTAAACATGGTTGCCCAACACATAGAACTAAAAATATTTTTAAAATTTTTGGTGAATTTATTAAATAGTGCTCACAGTCAGTATTAAACTGTGTTTTTATAGGAATATCACCTTATTTTGAAATTTATTTATGTAATGACTGAATTATTCTGAAAAGAAAAAGATAGTTTTTAGGTAGAATTAGCAGTATTGTAAGAGGCTTGTTCTTTTTATCCAGCCTATTGTACATATTTTATGTATGAAATGTAAAAAGTTTAATATAGATTTTAAAAGCAAAAATATTTATCTTTATATGACTGCATGATTTAAGAAATAATATATGAAAACAACAACAGCAATGTATTTATTTAAATTATCACTGAATAAAATTTGATTATTGATTGCTATATTGAAAATTGGAATAAATGTCTAGGTATGCCTATAAGAATTATTGGTATTGTAGCACTAATTTATTTATGTTCCTACTATTTTACTTTATTACTTCTGCTTTGCAGCTATTTTCTAAGCATACAATTACATAAATGTTTAATGTTGCTTTACCCAAGGGGGGGGGGAAACCCAATAGTGACAGTTTCTATAGTGAAATTGACTTATTCATTTTATTTTCTGGAGATATTTGAAAATTAAGACCTTTTCACGAATAGAAACAGTTTATTTAATTTATGTAAGTTAAGCTTTTTCTTCTCTTGAAATTATTTTTCATACAAACATATTTTGCAATCTTCATTGATGAAAGTGAAAAAAAAAAAAAAATACAAAAGGCTGAAAAAGCAGAATAGAATTTAAAATTTTAGTTTATGATTAACAAACAGTACATTTTTATAATATTTCACTGAAATATTTTGAATCTTGAAAACATCTAAATTATTCTATGTTACTTACATTGAAGAAATATTTCTGCCAAATGTTTTTGTGATCCCTTCTCCCTCCATCAATAGGTTGTGACTTATGGTGTAAGAAATCTTGTTTAAACTAGAAACTTGTAAGAATTTTTACAATTGATATAATTTATTAAATAGGTAAATATATATTCATTAAAGTATAATTTGGTTTTGCTTTTTACATTCAGGATTTAGAATCTGGCCTCAATGAGTTTTATATTATGTAATTCAAAGTTTATTTTTAGGCAGCTGACATTTCATTCTCAAAACTAATTATGGAGAGAAATTTTTCTTCCCTTTAATTTATTGATAAAGCATTAATGTAATAAATCCATCCATAGCATATATTTAAAGACTTCTCTTATAAATGAAGAGCTTATGAATAAACAAAACAAAGTTGCTTCTTTGTAAAAAAATTGCACTAGACAAGTGTATTTGCTCAAAATTATTGATGCAAAAATTTTGTTTCTCTTTTGCTAGGAAAAATTTAAATTCTTTCATTGGATATATTAATCAATCTGTAGGATTATAAAATTAGATTTTTAATTTATTTTAAAGACTTAAAAAAAGTGAAAAGGTTATTTTTTACATAAATGCTTTTCTTAAAATACAGCAGAATCAGCTATTTATTCCTCCTTTTTTTAGGGAAGCATTTTTATTTTATTTTCAAAAAGGAAAGATGCTGCTTCTTTTACGTATGCAACTGATAAACTGTTGTACCTATGAAGTAATAAGATTTCTTAGCATGAAACTAGTTTGTATGATAATTTAATCCTGTTGATGCACTCCTGAATCTGACTTTTAATAATATCTTATGGCTAAGTGATTGCTAATGAAAAATGGTTTAAAAAACCCACCTACATAAGCCATTAATTAATGCTCTTTTCTTGTATTAATCTTATTTCCTCTCATAATCTATAATTTAAAGATGGTTACAATCTTGAAATACCTAAAAGAAGATATATTAAATTTTAATTATGTTGGCAGATAATATTAGTAAGATGATGGTAAATTTGTTCTAAAAATACTTGTATTTATGAGTTTTCACCTCATTCTAAAATCTAGTCTTGATTCTGATCAACATTTTTTCTAAATGTGATCTCTTTGTGATTAGAATTGTGTGTCTTGTCTGTCCATAATTACATGCATTCAGAACATTGTAAATCCTTATTTTTTTCCTTTTTAATAACTTGACTGCAGTTTAAAATTTATTGTAATTTGAATAGTTTAAATGTTCTCATGATAATAATTATAATTTTTGATGACATTACTTTGTTATTTCAAGGAGATTAATATAATTCTATCTTGAATCAAAATTAATATTTTATTCAGTTTTGAAAAATTAAATTGCATTATGATTTTCCTGTGTTTGCAACAGTAATGATGAGCAGTATTGCTAAAATGGACTAAAATTCATAATTTTAATAAATGATTTAGTTTATATAAGGAGTATGGAGATCACTGACATTGAATTAATATATTCAATATAGTATAATGAATATTGGAACACATGTTTGAAAAAGTGGAGATAATTATACGTTTGTGTGTGTGTGTATATATATATATGTAATGCATTCTTATTTGTTGAAAACAGAAGTGCGAGTCATGGCCAAAATCATGGAGAAGACAGGTTGAATTTTTGAGTTTGTTTTATTCCATCATGGGGAAGCAGGCATTATGTACAACTTAAAGTAACAAGCACAACACAAAAGTGATGAAAAGCTGATGAAAGTTTTTATCCCTATTATTATATACCTTTAAATTTTAATTGGGATCTTTGATGCATGTCCATCACATGTACAGCTTGTGCAAGGGAATAATAGCGATCTTTTAATGGAATGTGCTAAGCTGGACATTTTCTATCCCTACACTGGAATGTGGGAAAGTAACCAACGTTTAGCTGATTCAGCAATTTTACAAAGCTTCTATTAAATTAACTAGAACAAATGGAATGGATCAGGAACTAAGAGAATGTTTTAGAATGAAGCTACTATAGTTAATTTAAATGGAAAATTAAGAAATTAATTTGCCTTTAAAATATCATTACATATGTATATATATACATGTATAAATAAATAAAATTACTTTTTGGTCAGTTAAGATGTGGTATAAGAAGTATCGTCTTGTTCATTTTGTCCAAATTGTTATGAAACCTGGTGGTAATTTATTCATTGTAAATCAAAATTTCACAGTTCTGCTGTATTTCATTTTACTAGATTTAACAAATTTTGAAACAGATATTTTTTTACCAATCTCACTTTCATAAATACAGTATAATTGGTCCATTTTTAATTTATAAATATTTTATTAAACTTTTCATGATTTTTAAATTTGCCAAATAATGGTATTACTAAATTAGTTGTAATAACTTATATATCAATATTTAATACCTCTACTTTACAAGTGAAAATAGCTATGGTTTTTGTTGGATGTTATGTAAACTTTCCCCTTATTTTATTATTCAGATGAAAAGCATTTATGTTACTGTACTGAAAAAACCGGAAATTAGAAACAAAGCATTTAATTTTTTTTATGTAAATACATATGATAGTTTTAATAAATCATAAATCCCTCCTTCTCTAGTTTAGGTTTCACTAAAAGTTTTAATTGGTTTAGGCAATAATGCTTAATGTACATAGTGCAAAACAAAGTAGAATTTCAATAGTTAATCTTTTTTATTTAAAATAATATATTAAGCATAACAGATCATGTTTTGAAAAGAAGGATTTAATTTAGTGCCAACTATTTTTTGGAATAATTTAAAAGTATTTTAGAACTCATAGTAGTGTTACTTTTCTCCTCTTAAATATAATTTTTCTGGTTTGTATAAGCAACAACAAGAAATGATAGAATCCAGCATTTTTGTTTGCAATCTTTATGAATCAGAGAAAGAAGTTCTATACTACCATCATCTACCTCAAATATTCTAATGTCAGTATTTCTAAGAATTTCTAATAACCTCCTTTATGTTCATTAAAAAAAAAACTTATAATCAATATATTTTCCATTTTAACCAAATAAAAGTCATTAGCTGTAATTATGAGTATTTGTCAAAATGAAAATTTTTTATGATGCAAAAGCTGCAATTTCTGGCATTTTTTTTGTATTTATTAATTTGTTTAGTTCATAATTTAAAATTCATATTGTTTTTAAACAAATTGAAAATCTTGATTCTATACTATCGATTCCATTTTTACTTAGTAGCAGTAATCAACATTTTTATTTTAAGGATCTGGTTAATTTCTATGCAACATTATAATTTTCATAGCTGAGTGAATTTTATAATGGAGCAGAAGTTAATATTTTAGTTTTTGAGCAGAAAAAAAGATTTACAATTTGTGTTACTGTAAAACATGTAGCAAAGAGAATTTTTTTGCAATGATTTTGCTTATTTAATATTTAACCAATATGGAGTTGTTTGACAGGCTAATCCTGAAAGCTGTGAAGCTTCCAAGACATTTTTGTGCCAATCACAATTGAATGTAAATAATATCTTTGCATACCAATTCCAATTCAGTTTCAATATTTATTAATTTTACATCTAAAAGCACAATTGTAGACTTTCTCTAAAAACAACATAGTAAAATAATTTCAAAATTATAAAGTTTGAATTGCATAGTGAAACATGCAGTTTATCACTTCAAAGCATATTTCCTTGAATGACTTGGGGGAGGGGTAATGGTGAGGATGGTTTGTTAACTTTTATTGCCTCAGTGAAAATAAAAAAACGGATCAAAAATTAAAAAAAAAATATTTTATCGTTTTACATTTTTATTTTGACAGTAAAAAAAATCTATGATTTAAGAAATATGTGAGTTTTGAGGAATTAATTCACAAAAACTAATCTGTAATTGTAAGAAGTTATTGAACACTTTAAATAGTGTAAATATAGTTATATCCTGCTTATGATATTCTTTGCTTTAAGAAAAGTATTCTATATAAGTAGTATCTATGATTTTACAATCAGATGCAATTTCCATTAAAAAATTATCAAAAAATTCAATAGAATATGTATACTAAGAGAAATGTTTCTATTGATCATAAATTCATCAGTCTCATAGTTATGTTTCTTAGAAATGTAAACAGTAATTTTTGTCTTGTTAAATTCAATTTATTTCTTCAAATATATCACTCAAATACATAGTATAGAATAAAAAAAGTCAAATATATATTTTTAAATTTGATTTGTTTATTTATACAGAAAAGATGATAAAAAATGTTATATATAATGCATACCGAATGGCAATCATAATCATGGAAAGAATTCATAGCAAACAGTCTAGAAATTTCCATATCTGGTTTGCTGCAATTATGAACTTGTTTTGAAACAAAGTTGTCTATGTAGATGTATTTAAAATTGTGAAAGTAAATGTTAAAAGAAAGTTTAAATATGTGGATATTTCCAGCACTGTGATGTATTGCTCAAATAAATTGTCCTTATGAGTCAACAAGTGTGTGGCCTATTTTTGATTGTAACTAGTTCCATTTTTGCAAATATCAGAAATCTACACTTGTACTTATTCATTATATTTTATAACAAGAGTTTGATAAAAAGAATTAAGAAATTAAAAATTCACAATCATACATATAAATGGAAAAAATCAAAATAGAAAGCTGTTTTCTAAATAAAAATAAAATAAAATAAATATTTATTATCTTTACTTTTCAAAAATAGAGAATTGTGGTATCAGGAAATATCTATTCATTTCTTTTAGTAAAACATAGTTTAAGTGGTAAACATGGTCCCCAGTTAAGATAATTCTACTGGATCACCACTTTTTTTGTGTGTTACAGCAGAAATTAAAATTCATTTAATTGTTGTTCGTTGTTCCAATGACTTTCAATAATTCTTAGATAACATTTTTAGAATTCATTAATGGAGGATTGAAATTTGTTTGAAATATACACTTTCCTACAACCAGTTTTAGGAGCTATTTTCATTTTTTATTCTTATAATATAATTGTAATTTGGGTTTCAAGAATTAGAAGACTTCCTGTGTTACTGATTTTAATATCCTTGTTTTATCAAAATTATTAGCAATAGGCTTTCAACTGAAATTTCTTATGAAATTCGTATTGTACGAAAAATACAATACTGAATAAATAATGGACGATTGCTCTTTTAATATATAATAATTTTTAAGTTATTGATATTACAAATTTACGTATGATATATTCGTGTTGTTGAATTATTCTATGGGAAATTTTTTTATCAGTTGTAGTCAGTCACAAAAGTATAGCCACTATAAAAAATGAAAGTGTAGCAAATTAGTGAAGTCACAATATAAATAATTAATTAAAAATAAAGTAAAAAGTAATTAAAATAAAATAAATAATTAAAAAAAGTACATTTTCTTTTAATACTTATAATTTCATTTTAGAAAATAGAATGAAATGCAATATTTATATGACATATGCTAAAACAATATGCCCTAATAATGCAGATATTTACAAAGCACTGGCATTTAAGATAAATATAACAGAATTTTTATTTCATGTTATTTATGGGTTCAATACACATCTCAGTATTGTTATAAGAGTATTTTTTAAATGAATTATTATTTAATTTTATTTCTGCTTTAAGAAATTCTAACAAAACAAAAATTTTTGGACAAACTCTGAATCTTTTCACTTCTTATTTAATGTGGTTTTTGCAGAATAATAATAAAACAATATCACTAAGTATTTGATTCACTTAAGAGATGAAAAAATTTCAATAACTGAATAAAGAGTAATAAAAATATTTAAAACAAACTGTTCAAGTTTCTTAAAATTAATTAATATAGACCACTAGTATTAAATCTTGAGTAATGGTTTTTATATATATTCATACTAATGAAATTACAATAAGAGCTAGGGTATTTCATAAGATAAAATTAAGAATGCATTTAGGTTCCTTTGTCAATTTTAAGGGAAAAAATTATCCCAAGATAGTCTTGAGTCAATTTTAAACTAAATAAAATGCTTTAGCCCATTTTTTTTCAGCAAAATTCTCTAGATTTGCAATAACTTCATTCAGTAATCCCCCCCAAATGATTATGAGATGTTGAAAACTTTTAATCAGTAAAAAAAAAAAAAAAATCCATAATATTTACTGTCATGTTCAAGGCAAAACTTCTTTATAAACTACTTAAAAAAATGATCCCCATTTTGGAATGTGGGCGTACCCAGCTAGAAGTATCTGAGGAACAAAGTTAATAACTGATGAATCGCCCAAAGTGTCATCTCCAGGCTTTGACAATGATTCGAAGATGATGTTGATGTGAGTAAAACGTTACAGCAGATCGCCCGCGAGTTATAACGTCGAATGAGGACCGGTATTTGGTAGTTACTGCCAAAAGAAATGGAAGCAACAGATCTGTCTCGTCAACTTTCTTCAGCCACTGGTACGACAGTTTCAAGACAGATCGTGTATAGACGTTTAGGTCAGATTGGTCTATATGCTCATAGACCAGGTCAGATGTGTTCTATTTACTGCAACTCACTGTCACTTGCGGTTAGTCTGCAGTAGAGAGTATGCATTGTGGATACCTCAACAGTGGGTTTGTGTGATGTTTTCCGACGAGTTCAGATTTAGCTTGCTGTCTGATTCTCGCCGGATTTTAATATGGAGAGCGTCAGGTATCCGTTAACTACCATGAGATATTACTGAATGATACCGTTACGGCGATGCAGGATTGCTCGTTTGGGGAGGAATCATTTTGGGTTGCAAAACTGTTATGCAGGTTCAAATTGGGACCAACACAGTCCAAATCAATCGGGAATCATTCTGGAAAAAAACATGTACATTTGTTTCGGGGCGCTATGGGCGCAGAAGTCTTGTATATGGATGACAAAGCCCGTCTTCACGGTGCAAACATCGTATAGGAATATCTTCGAGGATATCATCCGTATGATCTGGTCAGCATTCTCACTGGATATGAATCCAGCAGAGCTTTACATGCTTGGCCTAAGAGTAACAACCCGTCGGCCAACTCCTACGTATCTACCGGAACTTCGGAGCACATTGCTTGATAGATGGTGTAATATTCTCCCAAGATCAGATCGATATATTTGATACTTAGCATGCCTAGGCGCAGGGCCTGACTAAGGCAGGGGCAGTTGCCTTGAGCCTCCACTTATGTGCCCCCCACTCAAATTGAATATAAATTTTATTTTACATTTTTTTCTTTAATGAATGTTCTTCATTACTAAAGCATTAAAGCAGAGGGGGCCACACAGAAGTTTTTGCTCTGGGCCCTAACTTGGCTTAGTCGGTCCTGCCTAGGTGTTGTACTGATTGTAATGCATTGTTTGGAAGACATACTCCAAAGAGAAAAATGATATTTATTAATGATATCAAACATACAGCATTTTTTTTTGTACTCTTTGCCTTTTGTTTAGTAAATAGGCTTAGCAAATAAGTCACATTTGTTTTGCTTCTGACTCTTTCTTTCCCTGAACTTGCATTATCCTTAATTTATGGACATGAGTGTATATCGGATTATTAATCAGTGAGCCCTACAGCATCAAGAATTCTTACAAAATAGCATCATCATAATAAAGAATTATGATAATTTTTTTCAATAAAGGGACAATTCGAATAAAAAAAATAATCAATTTAAAAAACTGCCAAGTTTTTATTCATGGCCGTTTACTGATATTTTGGTATAAGTTCAGCATCACTCCTCTTAACATTAAAAACAAGTGAAAAGTTGTGTTTACAGTTTCGAGAAATAAAATCTCATCAAAACTAAAGCCTGAAATATTTCAATGCTATGCAAAATGAAAATTGATTTTCATATTTAGAATATTTTAACAACTCCCTTCATACTAAAATTAATTTCATGCAATAAAATACACAATTTTAGTATAACATCAATACATTTTTTTATACTGTTTAGATTTTTTTTTTGTTAAATATACATATCAATGTGAAAAAAAAATAGTTTTATGGCATAAAGAATATTTTTTTAATAAAATATATTTTATTAAAGGAAATTGAAAAATATAAAACAATTTTTTTATACAACAAAAGTATACAATGAGTATCATGCCTTGATTAAGTAATATATGATTTTAATTTTGTAGGTGGAGTTAATAATCTTCTTGATCTCAAATTATAATCTGAAATAAAAAAAAATTGTGCAATTATAAGATAAAAATATTGATATGGGAACAAATGATGGAAATAAAATATTTCATAGTAAAAAAAAAAGTATTTTTAAGACATAAATTTTTAAGTGATTTTGTCAATTTTCAGATTAAAAATAGTTATTTAAAAATAATTGGATTAACTGTATTTCACATGTTCACCATTTTAAAGATATTTTTGTTCATAAAACAGATTAGATTATAAAATAAAAATTTTGAAAGATTTAAAGCCGAAAGCTTTTAAAAAAAAATGTTAAACGTTTTTTTTTAAAGAGTACTCAACTACTCAATTTCAAAATAAGAAATAATTTCTTTTTTAACTACAGTATACACTATTTGATACAGAAATGACAAAAGCAATATAACTTGAGTGAACAAGACAAAATTGTAGAATTAGAAATGTCTAACTCAAAAGCCCAAATAGGCCAAATAAACAAGATTGAAGTTTATGAGAACATCAATTAACCTTTGCAGTTTTTATTCATTTTAAAAATATAAATAAATAACCTTAATATTGCTTTAGTGCTTTATATATTGTTAGTGTTGTACTTTTTAATATTTGATATTTATTCTCTGCCATCATGTCGAAGGATATCTTATATATAGTACTTAATTTCAAATGTCAGTAATTCTACATTTAACAGGAGGTTTATCTTCTTTCATAAATTAAAATAATACTTCAAACCAACTAATATTTCAAAACAAGTAAATAATTTTATAAGCTTTTTTAAGTTTTTAAAATCTGGCCCGCAAATATTTGTAAAATTAAGACATCACAAGTTCAGCATATTTTGCATTCAAATCTGTATAACTTAGAATCTTGATTATACAAATCGATGTAACATTCTATAATAAATCTAAACCATTTTTTTAATAGCAGCTTTTATGGATGTTACATAAACATGAAAATACATAGAAATATGTAAACTGAAAATTCATTGTCTATGGTTGACTTTTCGTCTATATTGAATATGTATTGTTATAAACTTTGTAAATATTTGTATTCATCTTGAAATCAGATCTGAAATACTTTGATTCTGGGGAGAAAATCGCACAATTTAGGCGTATTTTATGTAAAAACGATATTTCCAGTGATTTGGTGAAAAAAAGATAATTCTATAAAATTCCATTACCTAAGTTGTAGGACCATTATTAAGCGAGATAGTCAAGAACCTTCCAGAACCTTGGTGAAAGTTTTAGATTTTCACACCAAGTCAGGTATAAAGACCAGCGCCCGAATGGTTAGAGTGTTAGTTTAGTGCACAGAAACTGTTATCTGTCTGAGGTATTAGAGACTTCTGCGTTTCGAAGCTGCTTCCTGATTATTAGCTGAATTGGTGCAGCGTAATTGTGACTCGTAACTGCTGTCATTTCCTGCATCCTCAAGAGATTTCTAAGAATAAACGTCTAGTGATTTTCGAGAGATTTTTTAATTAACTCTCAATCTACATGAACGACGAAGCGCAGTACAATATGCTTATATGGTAGTTATAAAGCAGTAATAGGCTGGGAGTGAAGCTTAGATCTTATGGTAACCATTTGGAGGATGGTAGCATTCTAATTTTATATGATGCTTTATACAGGGGCAAGCTTTCTTGTCAGACATTATGCAGATTCATAAAGTATCATATAAATTAAAATTGCAGTTATTTAGAAGATTAGCAGAAAAAAAATATTAAAGTTTTTTTTAAAAAACTTGTGTTCTATAGTCATTTTGATTGTTCAATTGTTTTTTGTGTGATTGTTTCAGTTTGAAGTTCAGTTTCCAAAGCTAGAGAAAGGAAAAGGTCTTTTTTTATGCCCTTATAAGCTTTTTCTTTACCTATTTTTTCATTAATTTTCATTATTTATTAATTTTACCAATTATATCAAAATAATTAATTTGCTTCTTTTAAATTTTTAATCACTCAGTACGATATTAAAAAATAACAAAATATTTATTTTGCAAAACTGAATAATTTTTTTTGGGAAAAAGGGAGGGGAGGGGGAACAAAGAAGTAAGATTTGATTCATTTTTTTAACTCACCATGATTCATAGCAGTCTTTGGCCTTTTTGCATTTCTGATTACTTTTTTCTGTCTTTTTTTCTGCTGAGGTGTTGGCTGTTTCAAAATCTTTGGTTTTTTATCTACTGGAGATTCTAAGAAATAAAAAAAGTAGAGATATTAAATTAAGTAAAAAAAAAACAATGTATAAACCTTAACTGATCAGCTATTAACCACAGTAAATTAAAAATGGACAAATTCAAATGACATTTAATAAACTGACACTAGTGTTTATTATAAAATTTCGTATACTTTTTTAAAAATTAAAAGCAACTTGATTCTCCATCAATTAATTATCAAAGTCTAAGAAATGCATTAAACTTAGTAATAACAATTAAATTTTATCAGTAACTGTAGTATTGTCTTATGCATATTCCTAACTATATCAATAGCTCTAGCAAATGATGAAAAGAATTTCTCAAAGTTAATATTAATTAAGAACTTTTAAATTATATTATCTTAATTATTTCACAATTTTGCACGGACAGAGAATAAATTACAAATTAAATTAATTATAAAATTTGACAAAAATATATAGTGTAGTAAAAATGATAAAGTTTCTTGTAAACTCAGTATAGATATTAATATTTGTTTTTAATTGCATTCGAATGTAAAAAAAATATATATATTAAGACTTACAGTTTAAGGTTGGTACAAATCTTTTTTTATTTTTTAAAACAACTTGATTATTAATTTTAAGTTATGTTGCATGCTTCATTTTAAATATATGTGTTTCTATCCTAATTGAAAACAATTTGTGTTTTATATAAAAAAAAAACATACCCAAATATTTTTGAAAAAGTACATGTTTTAGAGGTGGCAATTTGTCATTTGATCTGTGGTGACAAATTCATTAGAATGGCATACATCCACTGAAAATGTTGTACAACCATTGGGCATCAATCTCAGGAAATCCAATGGTGTTAAGCTAACAGTAGTTAAATTCACAATCTACTGATTGTATATGGATATTGAATCAGTAATTTTGATTGTTCTAAAAGAAATGTAAAGTCCACCAGAGTCTGGTTCTTTCTAGTGTCAATCAATTTCTTTTGCTCAAATTTCTAGCTATTGTAGCAAATTCTTTTTTGATTTACGAGACTGCTGATGCCTCAAATTGATAAAGAACTGTTTTGAAATAACAATTTTTGTACTATAGTTGGTAATAACTCTAATAGAGAGTAGAAAACCTCAAATAAATACATTATCAGTAAATAATGTAATATATTTATTTATATACTTGGTGACAAAGAAGTTTCATGCAATCAAGCAAATTTTTTCTTACATATGGTATTTTAAGACCAACATTTTAATCTACAGTATAGCCTCTATTATCTGGGTCTATATCAAATGAATAATACAAGAAAATATAAAACTTGACATTAATCCCGATTTTCATCATCTGATACCTTACAAAAGATTTTTACTGGAGCTATACTTTTGTAATTAAAGAAATAATTTAAATAGAAATTGCTAGAAGTTACACATTCAGTTCTATTCCTTAGCATTAAATAATGATGTGAAGAAATACCATAGTATGGTGGAAATATTTAATGCAGGAAATGTACAAAACTTTGACAGGTTCACAGTAGATAGAGAGTAAGGTGACACTGTCAATAAACATCAATAACAAGTAATGAAATTTATTGACAAAAATACACTGCCGAGCACAGCAGCCAACAAGTAGCAAAGAACTAAAACAGCACACAAAGCAGCCAGACAGAATTCGGCAGGAAGAGAGAATTCACATAACTATTAATTAAGGCAATCCTAAACAAAAGCTACTCCTCCCCTGTTTCCTCGCTTCACTTTCACTCGATAGCCGACTGCTAAACAATTGAAAACATGATTCAATGCTTCAATATTAGACTTCAAAATTCAGCGCGCCGTTCTCAATGCACTAATCTTTTGAAATGCCATTTAATGCTCGCGCTTCAGAGGATAGATTCAACTACTTGTATGACTAACTCTGATTTGGCTTTTATAGCCTCTGGAGTAGAACACAGAAGGTTCTCGAAGAATCAACATAATTCGTCTCCTATAAGTCCTATTGACAACATTCCTGAATATTCTATTATACTATCATCTATTTTGTCGCCAAGTTCGAGAATCCTTGATCTGGCATCAGATCAGCACCCAAAGGAACTGTCTGTAAAACTAGCTTTCTTACGATAAAACTAATTGCGCCGGGAAGCAACGTTACAGATTCGTGATTCTTTTTTCTGGAGAAAACCGTTTGAGAAAACCATTAAGGAATCATTGGTAAAATTTAAGAAGAAAATAAAAAATATTTACATTCCAGTATTTTCTTGTAAGAGTATGATAATAAATAAAAGTGCCAGGTACCCTGCTAATAAATAGATACTATTTTAATGACAGAAGATACTATGGTATCCTTCCTTTTTCAACTATATGTTATACAATATACTAAAAAAAAGCATTTTTATATATTGTTGTCAGATATGAAAGGGGTGAAGCATCAATCAGTTACAAATAAGTAAGGACTAAAATGAGAATAATTTGACCAAATGTAAAATTATATCACAAAGCTATGTCCTTCCATTCACTTTCTTTTTATATCTTCTTTTTTTCATGAATTTTGATTGTACAGCTTTTAAAAGAAAATATTTTCAAATCTATAAAATTAATAAAATACAGACTGAACCATCAAATGAGCTAATATTTCTTCCACGTTTAAGTGTAACACATATTTATTTGCATATTTAAAAAGTTTAGATTTAAAAGTTAGATTAGATAAAGTTTAGATTTATTAAGTTTAGATTTTTTAAAAGTGCAATATATTGACTTAGGCAGTTAATTGCAAATAACGTTAATACTAACATCAAAGCAAATGGCCTTCAGGAATGTTGCATGTCTACTAACTGTTAAATATTAGCCTTCTTTCCGTTATTTTAATGGTAGTCATGTCACATGATATAACAAAGATTTTTACTTTTAACCCAATTAATATCGATTGGAGGGTATTATATAGTTAATTCATATCGCATAGTAATATTACATTACCTATTTTAAATTGTTTGGTACTTTTCCGTTAACGGGCTCAAGCGAAAAGTCGCTAAATAATGTAGAATTCCACCGAATGAAATTTGGTGAAAAATTGTCAAATAATATAGAATACAGTTGACTGTTTTGTCATCCGCTCTGCTTGGCGACTCAGCTCGCGTTTGGCAATTGCGCCGGGCTAACGGAAAAGTACCAATTATTAATATCAGTGAATAATGATTAAAGAAACAAAAATAATAATTAAAAAATCTAAATACTACATTTTTAAAGAATTATCTGAAATTAATATGTTTGTGCTCTAATTTTACAACAGTACTTTTTGAAACAAATGATTATTAAATAAACTTACCAGCATTTAATGCATCTAATGCCCATTTTTCTTCTCTAAATAATTTCTTTGTTTTATTCTTCTTACGTAAAGGTGTTTTCGGCGAAATCGCATCAACAGCTTTAAGAAGAGAATGATCAGTCTCCTCACCTGATAGAAGACTCATTGTACCAACAGATAATTCATCTTCACTTTCATCAGAATAAATGCTTGGGCGGGAATTTCGATACACAGCTGCTTGCCTGTGGTTTTGAAGCATATTGTTTCCACCAATGGATTCTGAATGATCTCCAAGTCTTGAAGTAGGTTCTCTATTCTGATTACCTTTAGTAAAATGAATATTATTTCCGTTTTGATGGCCGTTCCTTGAGCTCGGAACATCTTCACAATACTCTGTCTGTACAGCTGGGATGTTAGAAAATGAGCTATTTAAGTCTAACTGCCAATCATTTGCACTTTCTGAAGAATGTGAAAATTCATTATGTTGTCTTTTTCTGGATAAATTTTTAGGTGTGGAAGATCTACCCTTTGACTTAGAGAGTATAAAATTTGTTTTGTCCTCAGAGCGTGAAGAAACCATATTTTCAGCTCTAGATAACCGTTGCATACTCAAGTGGCTTTCACTATCAGGAGGAGTATCTAACTCATTTGTAGTTCTCTTTAAGAAAAAAGGTGGTTCAGTAAAGTAATCATTGTTTCTACATATGGGAACAGAAGAGTTTGAATTATTCATCACCTGAACAGGTGCTATTGAGGAAGGTAGACTATGAGAAGAATTACAAACTGGGAAAACACCATTTCCAGAAATGTTAGGATTTTGATGATTTAAATTTGAACAGTTTTCTTGTTTAGTATTGATAAGATTTAATACAACTTTAATTGTAGTTGCATCTCCACTAACTGAGCTACCTGCCCTTGAAGAATTTCTAGAATCAAAATCATTAATAATATTACAATCTACAACAAAGCTAGGATTACCAGAATTTAAATTGGAGTTGATTATATTTGAGCTCTCTTTTCTATAGCCTGGATTTGAAGAAAGAGCAATTCTTTCAGAATTTTCATTCACACTGAGATTTAATAAAGATTGTGCAACTTCATTTTCTACAGACCTGTTTCCTGGAGTAGATGAAGATGAAACAGAAAGCATATTTCTTTCATTATAATTTTTTGGAGTATTTGAATTACTTTGATAACTAAAACAACCAGAATGTGTTTCAAAACCACTGTGTACATTTTCTGCATGCGCTTTTCCAGTTACATGATTAGTCAAACTAACAGAGTTCAAGTTATCAGTATGGACTTTAGTTAATTCAGATTCAAGAAATTCATTAATAACAGTTTCAATAGAACAAGCAGGAACATCATTTTGATGATTTACATTTGATAAAGTAATACAAGGATGTTCAACATTAGCAAGGGAAGGTTGTGATGTTGGCATTTTTTCATTATTAGGCAAAATATTGGACTTTTCATGAGATATATTATGCTTCTGAAATTGAGACAAATCTTGCTTCCCGGAATGATTTAAACAAATGTCTGTTGAAGGAGAAATTGGATTATTTTCTTGTGACCATTCTTCATCTGTGACACCATGATTAGCAAGTAAGGTTGACAATTCATTCAAATATTTATCACTACTCACGTCTTCTGTAGCTGTTTCTAAATCCTGACGACAATCTACTTCTTTTGAGGAAACAAGAATTTTGTTGCCATAAGAACTACATGTTTTCTTTTGTTGTTTTTTGACATTACAAATAGTTTCTTTTTTCTTTCTTTTTGTTGGTGAATTTTGATTTGTCTTAAGATTTCTATTAATCATGCCTTGCACCACAGATGGAGTTCTTGCTTTTGAATGTTTATTAAGTGGTACCTGACTTTTTTGAAATTTTTCAGTTTGTACAATAGTTTCATCAGAAGGTAATTCAGAATCTTTATTCTCATTTGCTCCATGTAGATTTTCAACTTGAATGTTTTGTGATTCATCCTTCTTATTTTCAGTTATACATAAATCCTTATATAACGTATTATTAGAATCTTGATTGAAAACATCATTTTTTACACTACCCAGAACAGGGTCATAACTTGAATCAATATGGTGATGAGTTATTACATCAACTTCCTTGATGTTTTTTGGATCTTTATTTGAAATTTGTGACTCTTCTTTAGAAATAAAAATATCTTCAGACATTTCATTGCTGTGAATACTTTCAATAAAACTATTATCAAAACTTGAATTTGAACAATCAGATTTCTGATGTGAACTTACATTTTTTGCTTTCCTGATATCAATCAGGGAAGCATATGGATTTTTATTTGAAATTTGTGATCCATCATTAGAAATACAAGTATCTTGGGATATTTCACTATCATTTATATTTCCCACAACAGAACCATCAAAACTTGAATTTGAATCATCTGATTTTAGATACGAACTTAATTTTTTATTTTTTCTAACATCAATTAAGGAAACATAAGGATATTTATCTGAAATTTGTGACCCATAATTTGAAAAAGATGTATCACGAGATACTTCACTGTCATTTATGTATTCAAGTGAAGAATCATTAAATGTTGAATTAGAATAATCAGACTGATTATTTTGTTGCACCTTGGCTTCATATGCATTCATGGAAACATTTGAATATTTATCAGAAACTAGAGACCCATCATTAGAAACAGAAGTATCATCTTTGTTGGGTATCCATGAATCTAAATTGAAAGGTACAATAGAGTTAATATTATTTTGGCAAGTATCAGGAACCAAAACATTCTCACTAGTTTCTGTTTGAGGGCAAGAAGAAGCTTCTCTCCTTTTTATTTCATTTTCTTCCCCAGAAGAATAAATTTCATAATTCTTTAGCAAATTTGGTAATTTACTGTTAAGCTCAATTTTATTTGATATTTTATCTTCAGATTTTTCTCTGTAAATCTTTTTATCAGTTTGAGAAATCTGATTTTCAGCTTGAGAAGGAGAACATTTCCCTTTTTTTACTGTACTATTTTTATTATCAAATGCCTTAATGTTTCCTTCAGGAGAGAGTTTATTATTAACTGAAACATAATCATTAATGCAAGAAGAATCAATTTCATTTGAATGAGTTTCCAAATTGGATGACTGAATATTTTTGTTTTCAGGAATTAAATTGCCCTTAATATTTCTTTTCTTACATTTCTTTTTTTTCTGAGATTTCTTACTTTTATTACCAGATTTTGAGTTCTTGGACATTTCCTTAGATTTTACATCAGTATTTTTCTGGGCTTTGTTAGCATCTACAGCATCATTTTTTACTTTTGATTTTTTCTTTTTCTTGGATTTTCTAGGCTTTGTAGAAATATTCTGGGAATCTAAATTCTTTTTGACTAGATTATCACTTTGATTACTGTCAGGTTGCGCTGCCTTTGTATTATTTTCTCTATTCACAACATTTATCTTTTTATTATCATTTATTGCATTGCATTTTTTCTTTTTTTGAGAATTCCTAATTTTTTTACACAGATCAGGGAGAAGTAAGGTTTTTTTTAGTTGCTTATTTTGTTCATTCACATTCATATTCATAAAAGGTTGAATATTGGAATTCATATTTATATTTAAGGTATCAGGAGAATCTACAACCATCCTAAGTAAGTTCTTTTCTTCCTTTTCCTTATTAAATTCTTCATTTTTCGTAGATTTTAAATTCTCGAAATTATTTACAGAAACAGAATTCACATCATTTTTAGAATCGATTAGAGCCTGAAAAAAAATCCTTTTTAACAAAAGCAAAATAAAATATAATTTCTGAACACAAAATTTTCCTATACAATTAAAAAAAACATTGTTGAAATGAATATTTATATATAAACATAATTATGATGCAGAGAGCAGTTTTGGAGACAGAAAGATACTTTGGAATTTTAACTTAGTTTTATTTCTTTCTATCCTGGGAGGCACAAGCAACACAAACAAAACCAGTCCGCTCACAAGGTGAGACAAAAGCAGAAGAAGGTAAAAAAAGAGGGAAATTATTTTTCAAAGTGTTTATATTCAATGAGATTTTGATAGGGATTTCTCTACACTAATTCTGTGTTGACTAAGCAAAGGAATCATAGGGATCATTTAGAGGAATTTGTCAGGAATTTTTTCCCCTTTCAATCGGAGTGTGAGAACTTGTGAACTTTTAGCTGATTCAGAAATTTTTGAACTTGTGATGAAATAATTAAGTAACGAAATTGGAATGGGATGAGGGAATAAGAGAATAATTAAGAATGAAGTTAATATAAATAGAATTAAAATAAAAAAAACCAAAAACTTTGGCAATTAATTAGAATTGAAATTAGAGTTTAAAATATAATCACACACACACACACACGCACGCACGCTCGAAAAAAATTCAATTTATTTTCAACTTTCCAAAATATTTTTGGCTGGGTCTAATAACAAAAGTATCACATCTTCTAATAAGGAAAGGCACATCCTGTTAACAATATTTGAAATCTAATTGCCAGAGATCAACGATTGAAATTTGAAACAGAAAATCTCTCACACATAGTTCAAAATAATTAACAAATTAAAAAAATCATATTATTTCTCATGGTGGAAGCCTCATAAGTCAGATAACATTACTTTTTTTTATAATAGCTATGTTACTCAGCTACGAACCCTAAAGTTGCGAGTTCGGTTTTATCGGCCTCAATCACCATTCATCCACAATGGTGACCGGCGAGCTTTAAAAATTTTATCAGCCATCATTTGATGTAGCATACTTCCGTTCTCAAAGAATTCCAACATGGATGAAGAATCTGCAGCGAAGATATACCCATTTAATTATGCCGATCTCAGCATCTTTGATTTTTAATGGTTAAAGTTAATTTCAATTAGCAGCGCCAAAGTCTATAACTGCTTGCAAAATCAAATTTAACTACTGTGTTGTGCATATTCCACCTGAAGTTACATCTATTGTTCGTGACAGTATAATTAACCCTGATGATGAGGATCCTTACCAGCAACTGAAATCAGAGGCAATAAAGAGATGTGGAAAATCGAAATCTCAAGAAATCCGAAATCTTCTCACCGGTCAGCAATTAGAAGATCGGAATCCCAGCGAAGTATTTCGTGTTATGCATAGATGTGCGGAAAGTCACCGTATTTCCGATGCTCTACTGTTATAACTGTTTCTTCAACAAATGCCAAATAATGTCCAATCTATCTTAAGAGCTATCACTCCTTTGAACGCTACTAAAACTTCAGAAATGGCCGATAGAATTTTGGAGGTGACACACACCAACCAAGGTAAGAAAAATTTCAAGCCCTAATTCTAGTGTTAATTTTAACCCTTTGCACTTCCGAAAAATAATTTGATGCAAAATTATTCACCTAATACAATGATTTGGTTATCGCTATGAAAAATAAAAATACATAATTCTTTTAAGTCGAATTTCTTTGAAAAATTAATCTACATCTCTAAACCATTATGTAGGCGTTTTTAAATTTGAAAAATAAATAAATAAAACGTCAAAATGATACACAATCTTGAATGGTCAGTCAGAGGCACCATCGGAGTGCAAAAGGTTAAATAGTGCTAACTCACACTCAGATCTTATTGAGGAAATTAGAGCACTTTCTTTGAAAAGAAGTTGCGTCTTTGCGCAGATCAAAAAGTGTTTCTCGGCGACGCAATAACTTTCACTTTCGAAAGCGTAGCTCTTTTGCGACCAAGGACATATGTTGATATCGTGGAAAGTTCCAAAACAACGCCAAGAAATGTGTTCCTCCTCGGGAAATGCAGACGGGCAAACTTAGGGCCGACTAACCTCCTGCACGCTGAAACATCAGAACAGTGATAGAAAACTAAAACTTTCTTTTCTCATTGATACTGGAAGTAACTGTTGTATTATACCAGCAAACAAATTAAAAAAAAAATATGCTGCAAATGGATTACCAATAAATGTTTACTGAAAAAAAAAATGTTATCTTTAAATGTAAGACTTTTTTGTATTTCCATTTTATATTTGTAATGTTTCTAGAGCAATAATTGGTGCCAATTTTTTTATCATTTCAACTTAAAAGTATTGTTTATATAATAACGATACTTAAATGTAATGCTAACATTATATGTTTTGTTTCCTTTGCAGAAAGTTTTTTTTAAAAAAAAATCCCTAATGTTCTTTAACATTTAAACAAAGCTACTTACTAAAACAAGTAATATAATTCTTTTAAGGTCAATTCCGATTAAGATCAACAAGGAAATTTTTTATTTTAATTACTTTTTATTAAATATTAAAAATAGTTTATCAAAAATTATATCTGGCAAAGACAAAATCGTCCATATCCATTGAAATAAATGACAACACACTGTATATGCGTCAAGTTTCAACGTCAATTGGGGCAACGTAAATGCGTGCGATTTCTACGCCAGTTGGGGTAACGCAATACGGATTAGAATTTTTTAACTTCTTTTATTGTTTAATTTTAATTAATAATTTTTTCTTTTTGAATAATTCTTATTCAATTAAAAAAATTACAAGTACTTTTAATTAATGTTTCTAATTTTTTTTTAAATTCAAAAATACATATTTATTATAGAAATATATGGCAACAAAATTAAAAATATATATATAAATACAAATGCATTTTTTAAAAAAAAATATTTAAATTTAATTAATGATTTACGGATAGTTTTAATTAATATGCTACTTATTTTTTATCGAGGATAAAAGTTTATTATTTTAATACTTAAATTATAATTTAATGTTTAAAGGAAAAATAGTTAAATTATCTGCCGCCATTAAAGTGTTTAACTTGCTTGCATCATTTTTAAATAATTAATTTTCTCATCCTTGAATTTTAATAATAATAAATTATCAATTCTAACTCAACGAAGATTTATTTATCTTGAAAATTGAAGAGAGCAGCTGATATTGCCTTTTTCCCGAAGAGCCAGAAAAACTAGTATAGCCGGTCGTATGCGAAGAATGGAAATTTTCAACCAATCAGCGAAACGTGATGCTGTTAAGAGTGCATAAATAAGATAACAGGTGTCTGAGGGGGCTATTACATCGATTCATGCTGTTATAATTAATGACAGGATCTCAATTTTTAAGCGATTTTTTAAGGTGACAAATCGACATCGCACGAGAGAGGGAGTACAGCATTTCCGAGATGGAATTTGGATTTTCGCACTCGAACATAGTGTACCGCGAACATTTCTAGGGTGTACCGCGATTACCAGGTTTCCGGTAAAAATTCGAATAATGGACAACGGTGTGGCTTGAAAAAGGCGTTGATAGAATGGGGTCATCGACGCCAGAAAAGAATCGTTATATGAGATAGACGTTCAACATTTCCTCAGATTGCTGCGGATTTGAATCCAGAACCATCAACAAGTGCCAGCGTGCGCACTATGCAACGTAACCTAATTAATGTGGGCTTTGGCAGCCGAGAACCATCCCGTGTACCATTGGTGTCTCAGCGACACAAAGCTCTGCACCTTACCAGTGTTCGCCAATGCTGCCATTGAACTCTTAATGATTGGAAGAGCGTTGCCTGGTCTAAGGAGTCACGTTTCCAAGTTTATCGGGTGGATGGCTGTGTACGGGTGAGGGAGAAACTGCATTAATCTATGGATTTCTTATGCTTACAAAGAACTGTTCAAACTGGTAGAGACTCTGTGATTTTCAGGAGCTTGAACAGGTGATATCACATGGGACTGCAGATGTGTGTAGACTTAACATGATAGATCAGTAGGGCTTCAACATCCTTTCTCACCCTCTACATGCATTCATGTTCTGTGTGGATTCTGACGAACGTGGACGATTCCAACAGCACTATGCGGCACCCCACAGGTCTACAGTAGCTACCGAGTGGCTTGGGGAGCATTCTTCTAAATTTATTTCTCTCTCGTGGTCACCTGATTCTCCTGACTTGGACATTATCGATCATAACTGGGATATTTTGCAATGTGCTGTGCTTAGGAGATCCCCATCTCGCGCTCCCATTGCTTTGTGGACTGCCCTGCAAGAACCGCGGTGTGAACTGTCTACAGAATATCTTCACAAGGTAGTTGAATCCATGCCACGCCATGCTGCGGCACTTCTGCTTGCTCGTGGGGGTCTAAACGATATTAGATTGGTGTGCCAGTTTTTTCGACACTTCAGTGAATACGACTGCAGTGATCAAAAGAAATAGTAGAGAACAGGTGTTAACTTATTGAATGGGCAGATGGTTCAAAGCATTTAAAGCCAGAGGCGACGGCAGAGATTTGCCGACGGGGGAGGGGAGGACAAGACAAATCGGATAGAGGACAAACACAATATTTCTAATTTGGCTTCAAAATAATTCCAATTATTAATTTTACATTTAATTAAAGAAAATTAAGTATTATTTGACTTTCTTTTTATTCAGGTGCTTATCTTAGTTCGGCCTATAAAAAGTTGTCCACAAAGTACGGCATATTACTGAACTATCACCTATCGATTATTTTGGCAAATATAGCCGAAACACTTTTATCAGTAAGCCGTTTTTCGTTGACTTTCCCTCGTTTTGCCTCTCTTGCGCTTTCCTAGGGTTCTTTGATGCCAGTTCGTTGACCTGTCCAGTTTACCGACATATTGTCAGTGAACTGGACAGGCTTCAAAGAACCCCAGGAAACCGCAAGAGTAGGTCAAGGGGGGAACGCGTGTCTTGTCTGAAGAATCGCCGGGCGTTGGAACACGGATATTGGAACTTCGAATGTTAAGAATATATTAACTTTAATATTGTTTTTAAATAATCAGATTCGGTAATGCTCAACTCTCTGCTTCCAACCTGAAATGATGAACATTTAGCCTATGAAACTCTCAATTTTTCGACGGCGGGGGGTGGGTGGGCAAGTCTGCCAACAGGGGGTCAATTGCCGCATTGCCACCCTGCTATCACTGCCACTGTTTTAAGCATATAATAAATGTTTCTTATTTAACTGAATATGATCAAGAAATAAATTCTCGTGGAGATAGTATAAAAATTCAATCAAATGTACATCACCAATTTTTAATAAGATGATAAGGTACACATGATACACGACCCAATTTTCTGATAAAAGATATTTTTAAAGGTAAATGAGGTTTGTTGTTCCATAAATCTCTTTTTCCTGCTATTATGGCCAATCATCATATATCAGTTGTGAAAGATGTCAAAATATATTTTGTTTTCAATGTTTGTATTATACTTACCATTTTGGCTATTGTATATAATCGAAAATAAAAGCATAAATGATACTTTTTTAGAAATATTGAATAATTTTGTTTACGATGTGAGCATTTATAATTAATGGTTATCACCATTTATGGCATATTTATTACTACTTTTTAAATATTAAATTATAATTTAAGTATTTATATAATAAAAATTTATACTTACATAAAAATAAGAAGCATATTAATACAAATTATCTGCAAATCGTTAATTAAATTTAAATAATTTGAAAAAAATGCATTTTCATTTATAATTTTGTTTCTTTAAAATTTTAATCTTATTATTATGCATTTTGATAGTAAATATTTATTTTTGAACAAAAAATTATAAACATTAATCAAAAGCATTTATCAATTTTTAATTAAATATGAATCATTAAAAAATAAATTCCAGCCAGGTTTGAAACATGATCTTGTACATATGATTATCTAGACAATCTTGCGATTAGGATCATTCAGACAGGAGTCAAGTTACCAGTTTATAAGCTTTGCCAAAAGTTTGAGGATCATTTTCTCAAAATTGATTGACCGTTGCATTTTAATATTTCCAATAATGAACTTTCTAAATGTATACTATCCTTATTCTAAATCACATCAAATTTTAACCTTATGCTGTCTCCCTGTAAGACTAATAATTAAATTTGATTGGAATTAATGGAATTCTACAAACAGAAAAAATACATATAGCTATACAAATATAAAAACTTACATGGTACAGTTTCTGGAAAAGTTGTTTTGAATTTTTTTTGAAAAGTTCATCCACAATATTTTTATTGGCATCTATAGAGATCTTTAATGATGCCAACCAAGTCACTAAATTTGATGGAGGATTGATTTTAGAAGCAGTAGATACAAGGGAAGATTTTGCCACTTCATCATCCAAAGAATTTTTAAGTCTTCTAAACAGCAACAGACTTTTAATATAAATTGCAGGTTCAGAAAAATTTAGTATGATTTCTGAACACAATATATGCCTAAAAACAAATTGAGAAAATTTATTACAGACACAATTTTTAAAAAATAATTATTACAAAAAAACCCCACGATTTATATAGTAAAAATATTTTTAGATTAACTACATTTCAAATAATTATTTTACTGACATTAGAGTAATTTTTTACCAACTAAATTTTCATAAGTTCAGTTCAATAAAATGGGAAATTTGTAATAAAGTAAGTACTGAAGCTCTTTTCTTTTTTCCGTACATGCATATAATATCATCTAAAAGTCTATAATTTAGTTATTTGATAAAATTTTAACTATTTCATGAAATAATTGATGAAATAAGCTAAAGCATGTGATCAATTAATTATTTCAAAAACTAATTACTTGTTATTTAAATAAACTAATAACAGAAATAAATTTTAAAACACGAACAAAATGTTTTCATAGTTAAACAAAACCAATTTAAAAATTCACACATTTTAAAAAATAAAAACTTATGAAATTGAATTAAAACTAAGCAACATTTATTCAAATAAGTTTCATATTTACAATGTTTTCTTAATGTAGACAGTTGTACTAAATATTCTTATGCTACCATAAGAATGATGAAATTATCTTAATAAAACTTGATATTTGTTCAATTTTTTACAATTATTGTCTTATAATATAATGATGATATATATGCAAAATTTAGCAACAATAACACAGAAGATATAAAAATTTAGGAAATTAAAAAAAACTAATAAAAAGCATTTATTAAGGCCAAAAAAAAAGTTGCAAAAAAAAAGTACTGCAAAGCAACAAAACTAGAAAAGAATACAAATTTTATTTAGATAGTAAAGAAAATGCAAAAACACAACAGAGATTTCTAAAAATTACTGTTTTCTTAAAAATACAGTACATTTAGATTTATTTAGAAAAATAATTCCCTTCTAACA
>JAOUZG010034239.1:1308721-1319992 GCA_026289955.1 Argiope argentata | reverse complement strand
AAAAAAAAACTGCTGTCTTTCAAAAATGTTTCCATTTCAATACTTTTTACTTAGGAAAAATTAAATATTTACTTAACAGTTAACTTAAAATGGAAAAGAAATGAAACGTCTACAAACTTGTAACAATGAAAAAAAAGCAATTTTTACTTTTATGAGAATAAAAATTTTCTTTTATTAGAATAAATATGTAGCATAATATAATTATTCTAGGAAAAAAAAGAGAGCCCAAGATCGATAATGCTACAAAAAGAATGCCAGACTCTAATCTAATTTGGAAAAGAGTGTTCTTGTTTCTTTTACAGCTGGCTTTTTTACCATTCGCAACTTGTTGTGCATTAGCTCTGAGCTTTTTTGAGCTGCAAAAAGTCTCTTTCATTTCTGTTTCATTTGCTAACAGGAATAAATGGTATGAGATGCCATCACTATTAAGATAATTGTGTTAAAATGGTGGACCGAAACAGTTTAGTTTGTTTTAACATATAATATTGATAGACAGGCATATTATCTATAAACTACATGACTTGATGTGCATGAAGCAAGAATAATTCAAAGTACATCAGTGAGCTTACTGTTGCTGAATTTGACGCTCAGTTATTTCTTGGGTTGTAAGACGATATTCATTGATCACTGGGAGAGCGGGTCTTAAAAATTCAATAAGATGTCTAATTGAAAAATAAATAAAAATCTTACTGTTTTTTCAGGGCCACGGTGACCTTGTGGTAAGGTTTCGACGTGTGAGCTGTAGAGTTTCAAGTTCAAGACCCGATTCCACAGAAGAACCGTCGTGAAAGGTTTTTTTGCACGTTAAATCCATTCACCGATAAATATCCACTCGCTGATGCGGTGTGATGTGGAGAGGGGGCTGCCTGCTCAGGTTTCGTCCTCGTTATCTGACAGCTGTTAAAATTATGAGGTTCATCCCTAAATAGCCCTAAAGTTGCTTTACAACGGGACGTTGATGCAACTAAACTAAACTAAGCTTAGTGTTTTTTCCTTCATAACCTCAAATCATATTATTACACAAAATCATATTATTACACCGATTTTGCACCTTTTTAAAATTAAAAAGAAAACTTTCCATTGCCATATTATCTATAAACTGCTTGACACGACATATATGAGGTGCTTTAAAGGAGAGACAACTGAGTTTGTTACTTAATTTGGCGTGCAGTTACTTCTTAGGTTGCAAGATGATATTCATCCCTCACTGAGAAAGAGGTTTTCAAAAATTCAATCAGGTGTTTAATTGAAACATAAATAAAAATCTTACTATTTTTTCCTCAAAAACTTCACATCATATTATTGTTAAAAATCCAATTTTGCACCATTTTAAAATTAAAAAAGAAATTTTTTCAGTGATATCAGTTTTATTTCTATAATACATTTTTATTTGATATTAGTAAATTATAAAACATTTTTGAGAGAATATATTGAATATAAAAATGAATCATTTCTAAAATGCTATTATTTTACCGTGTCTCAGACAAGCTCAAACTTTTCTAGTTTTCATTATGAAACCTTATTACTTTGTTATGTTTCAGATTAGAAGTTCAGATTTTATTGTTTTCATAATCTTATACTTTTTAACCTCGCAATGAAGTCTCCTTCAAGAGATTATTTTTCTCTATTCTTCCTTGTTAAGAAATTAGTTAAATTAATCGAATAATCGATAAATAACTGGTGAAAATATTAAATACTGTGTTGTCCACAAAAATATATGTTGATTAAATTTGTAAAAGATAATATGCAAGGAAGCGAGTGAGAAATAAATTACAAAATTCTCCCCTTACAAATTTGAACTACATCAATTTAAATAAAGTTATAAAAATAAACATTTTTATTCATAAACGTGACTTAATAAATATTTATAAAAATGTTTAATTAACAATAATCAAGACATGACACCAATTACACAGTTAATTTCTAATTTTGCTTTTTAAACTTGGCAAAAGGCACCTTAAGATGCAGCGGGTAGATTCCATAAACTCAAATACATACAATTTTAAGTATGTGAGATAATTTTTAAATAGGAAACCGGGAGTAAGAATTTGATAATTATTGATGGTAAAAGACAGCTAAAAGTATATTTTTAGCACCAGTACTGATTTTTAATTGTTGAACCATTAAAATTAATAAGCATTAGGAAAATAAAATTTCCAATTCCAATCATACTTCATTATTTATTCAAGTTTTTTATTTCATGTATTTCAAAATAATCTGCTAGACGAATATTAATTTAATCTTCTGAAATCATTAACGATTCAACTGTACTGAAGTGATGAGAATGAAAAATAATTGGAACATTGTTCTTCTTTTAGCTACGTTAAAGACGAGATGTAAAGTAATACATTCAGGACAGTGCTTTAGGGAAAATATGTTAATATCTTTCAGCTCAAAGGATACACAGAATTTTGTAATAAAGCAAATTAAAGCAGCATTAATTAAAGAAGAGAAAAACAGTTAAGAATCATGTTACTCTTCAATAACGGCGTGCTGGACCTTAGAATAATTTAGAAAATTCGTTAAGAAAAGAATGCTTAATGAGCATGCCACGAGGTTGAGTTGATAGGAGAAAAACAATGATTTTAGGCGCACTGTATGTCGCCGATAATATTTAAATTCTATTCTTTATTCATTATCTTAGAAGAAGCAATTTAATTTTGTAATTTAAACCTCACAAAGCTGTCCTTAGTCGTTATTGGTTCGAAACACAGCAATGCATAAGTTTTATGCATTATTATTCACGTCATGTGATAATTGTATTCATTCATTTAAAAGAAAATAAATAAAATATATTAGATTTGCCAACTTATATTAAGTGCAATTCTTGGATTTGAAACAGATGAAGAGCCGTATCCTTTTGATTGTCTATTAAATACATTTACTTTTTGAATCATTGTGGAAAATTGTATTCTTTTTTTCTGGTGAAATGGTTCTAAAATGAGCTCAATTCTTTAATTGACTGGGAAAGATATAAAAATATTTGGGTTTAAATTCTTGGTACTTATGCGTACTACGAATATCAATATAATATTCATTAATTGCTTCACTATCTGTAAATTGGATAATATATCATGCGGAGTATGCGATACAAGAATCGTTAAAAACTTCTACAAAACATGGACATAGGGTTATTATTATTATTTTAAAATTATCATATTATTTTCTATTGAAAGGATCGTTAAAATTCTCAAAGTTTCCTGCAATATCCATTTTGGGTCGAAATTCGTCACCAAATGGTCGCCAAGTTTTCCGCCAAGCTCCCAGATCATTGACACAACACCCACTCAACACGCTGCAGAGTTGATCATAAAACGATCATAAACTTTCTTACGATGACACTATCCGTGCTAGGAAGCAAAATTACAGGTTTGTAACGATATTATACAGAAAATGAGATACACAAATCGTTGAAAACTTTTTCAAGACGAGTAACTAGGGTTACCAATTATTATAGTTACTTTTCGGGCAATTATTGGTAGGGCTTTAAAAGTCTTTTTAAAGCATGAATTAGATTTAGCTGAATTGAAATGTCAATCAAATCGAGTTGGTCAACGTGAAGAGATTCAGAACAGTATTCGATTTTCCTCGCTATATCTGAAAATAATATAAAATGGGCTGTTCCAAATATGCATGGAAGAAAATTGTATGTTATTAGTCAATATGTTTTTGATATGAAGAAAATAATGTTATAATTAAATTAATATTTTTACCCCTTGTTAATTGCTTTATAATAAAACGGCAAAATCTCTTCTCAGCTTCGTGTCTTTTTATAGAGCGTTTCCGCGTTTTGTTTTTTCAAGCATAAACTTCAAAGCGTTGACTGCATTAGTTAACGAATATATGTACATCTTTATTTTGGGAACATTTTCTTCTGTTTTTGTTATCTATTTTTGTCCGAATATAGTATCAGCAATGGAATTATTATGTAGTAAAAGATAAAAAAATATTTTTCTACATTGCATGCCGGAAATCTGGTGTTTTTTTTTGTATAATTTTATTTAACTCGATTTGTTCCATGGTTCTAAAAATGCAATTTTAAGACCATTTTTTATCATGTGAGAACATGTTGTTGTTTTGGTTAGGAGGTTTTGGTGTTTCCGAAATTTGAAGTCAAGAAATATTCGTTTTTTCATTGGTAATTAGCGAGTCATCTGACCCTTGTCAGGTTTGTTTGCCAGTATTAATGAATATAATATTCATTAATTTTGATATATTTAATGATATATTTAATTATCATTAAATTGATACATTTAATTAATTTATTTAATTTATTCATTTTGAGATATTTAATTAAATTCATTATCAATTTCCTTTTGTTTATCGTTGCTATGAAATGACGTCATCTTCCAATTTGTTTACGATTTCTTAACTTTTAAATAATTAATCTCACCCTCAGAAGATTATCGTTTTTTTTTGGAATTCTCTTTCAGTTTTAACTTTCGCAATTTTGTAAAACGAGACTTATATTTATTCTTTAATGATATTATAAGTGCATTCTAACTAATTGCATCTTTCAAAATACTGTAAATATTAGAATATAATTTTAATATCAATATGCATTGCGTCCATTGGATTTTACCACATATGCAATAGCTTCCAGTAATAGTGTTTTCATCGAAATTACTTTTTTTTTAAAATCTTAAAATTGGGCTAGCTCAAAACTTTGTTTGCCAGCTAGAAAAATTGAAAATGAAACTTAAAAAAAGTTATCATTAGAGAGAAAGAGAGAGAGAGAGAATTCTCGTAATTTTTTCAAACCGGTTTAAGCTGGTTAATTGCTTAAATTAATTAAGACAAATAACTTAAAAAAATAATGTTCTCACATGATAACTTGAAATGTGCGACTGTAGATTTCATTTTTGTTTATTTATCTTCTTATGTGCTAATTTCGAAGTTTTCTGTTGACGTCTGATTTCTTTGATAATACTTTGTTTAAATATGTTCAGAGTTTCATCACCAATTTATCTATTGATTTAGTTGAATGCTGGCTTTATATGAGTAATGATATTTAATATTAAAATACACAAAGCACTTTCCTTCGCAATAAATAATTTTCAAAGCGCACTAAATAAAGTTTCATCTTAATTTGATACACCTTTTCAGTATTTTCAAATATTTAGAGAAAATTCTTTCGTAGTTTTCAGTTCTATTATCTCTGAGTTTTTATTAACAATTCCTTTCTCTATATCTAGATCACAGCAAATTTTAAGTATGAAATTTTGAGTTATATTAATTTATTCAAATATATACTTTTTGTTAGGAAATAAATAACATATTCCAACAGGTAATGTAAAAATGTCTCTTAAATTTCTTTACAATCATTATATAATATAATATATTTAATGGCTTATTACTTATACAAACTACAATTTGACACGAATTGATTGCTTAAAAGAGGTACTTTCCCGTCAGCTTAACGCAAGTGAAAAATCGCCAAATAATGTAGAATTCCACCAAATTTCTTTGACGATTTTTCGCCTGTGCCCGGATAACAGAAAAGTACCTACAGAGAATTTAACATTTCTTTCATTAATGATTAAAAACAAAAACTCATATTATGACTACCCGCTAGAAATATTTTTCCTAGTAAATTGTTGAGAATTTTTCTCTAGCTTGTTCCCAGCATTCCACTGCTTCTTAGCATTTCACCCTTGATAGTGACATTTAAAGAAGTCACATAATTAATTAGGTTACTCTCAGGTAGTTATGAAATAGGGAAAAACTTACTGCCAATTTAGAAATTCGATTTCACCATGACAAACTTTTCCCAAGCATCCATCATTTTTCATGAAAAATCGAAACTTAAATAACAGCTAATTGTAATGCAATAACTTATTTTGAAAGAAATTTGGCGATAGATTTAAAAAATATTTTATGAAAGTTACTACAATTTTAAATATTTATAATAAAGATGATTTTCTATTAGAGCTATACCCATTTGTATCTCAATTTATGCATTATATTTTAGCTAGTCGAAAACTCCATGGAACATGTTAGAAGCTATACAAATTTAAATTTAATTCAAAAATAGGAACATTTTATATTAATAATATGAACAATTCATAAGAAATGACACAAATTTCCATTTAATGTAAAAATATGAACAATTTATATTAATAATATGAACAATTGAGATTGAAGTTATTTGTTCATTATTCATACTATTTAGTTTTTGAAATGTAATTTTTAAATACTTCTCAATGATATCAGAGCAAAGGTTTAAAACTGACATGTTCTACTTCCAGTTAACCAGAGTACAGCTTTTATTGTTAATTATTTGTACAAGTGTGCAACAATCATGAGAAAGTCTCTCTTTGGGTTATACCTTAAAAGCATTTCTGGATAGCAGTTCGTGTTCTCTTTTCCTTCTTTCCCATTGTTCGACAATTTCTTTTGATTTTTATTTGAGCTTAACTTTTTAGAACGGATGCGAGAGTCCAAATGTTTCTTAAAATGAATTTCCCACAATTTCTTTCGCCAAAAGAAATCGTTTTCACGCATTGCAAAACAAAGTATAGAAAAGAAAATTAAATAGAAATAAAACATTAAAGAGGACTTTTCGATAAACTTCGGATAATGGAATCCATAGTTGGCCCCAAAAATATAGACTTGAGAAAAGCAAAAAATAAATAAACACCAAAGCAAAGTAGAAACAAATAAAAAAATGCATTCCTAGAAATAACTTAATGATTGTAAGAATGAAAAGGTAATTTATTTTATTTAATTGATTATATTTCCCTGAAATAAAAAGAAATGACTTTTTTTTCACCTAAAGGAAGTAATATTGGAATCTAGTTCATAAAATTTGCCAGACAGTGAGTTCGGAGAGATTGTCATATTTATTTTAGTAATACATAAAAACGTATTATTTATTTGATATATTTTAGTATTATTTAACAGTATAGTTTGTATAAATTTTTTGTTTGCTTTTATAAGCTTTATTCAACAAGATGTTGAATACTTTTTAAAAAAAGGGATCACTGTTAAAAATTTGAAATGAAAATCAATCTAAATCGTACTACTTTTTAGTTTTTATAACTGTATTTCAGATTTTACTGAAATTCAGATTCAAATGTTTTTTTTTGCCTAGTTTTCAATAACAAGCTTCTTTGTTTAATCAAATATTGAATCGTTTGTTTTTTCTCTACGGCTTAAAGCTAAAGAAGAACGATTATGTTTAATGTCTGTGTACATTAATAGGCAAATGTAAAGGTAAGCAATACTGTGCAATTCGAAATTATTATTATGAGCCAGGCATTTAAGTTTATATTAGTGCTACGATACCATAACACTGGTCTTCATTAGAAAATGTTATGCTCATAATAAACAAAACATATGTAACACAATTAAAATAACTCGGCATGCAAAATGTTATAATTTGATATGAAATATACATGAAATTATAATTAAAAGATTTAATAGAAATTAAGTATAACCAGTACCCACGACGAACTAAAACTGGTCACTGAAGGCGACTATAATAATATATATATGCCATTGGGAAACTTTTATGTCTTTTTCTTACATATATTATGTAAAAGTAAGACCAAACATAGGTGGTAACTGCGACTAAACATCCTGTAATTGTCTCCAGGTTCTGTTGACTGCAAAAGGCTTGTTGAATGAAGACGGCAACTTGTATCCTGTAGATAAAACAATAAATTTATTCTCTCTCTTATTATAAAACTGCTCCTAGTAATTTATATTTCAGCAATGATTAAACGATTTGTTGTTAAGAGTTTAGTATTGCCATTTTAAGAAATCAATTTACAAAAACCAAAAAAAAAATATTTTGCACACACACACACACAAAAAGGATCTATGCTAGTTGCAAGTAAAGAAGTTCAGTACAATTTAAAAACATTTCAACAAATAGAAACGTATAATTCATTATTTCCAACATTTAAAAGAACAATATGGATAAATATTTTTTTGAATTAAAAACTTAAAAATTGAACTTAAATAAATATTTCGTAAATTTTGTAAATGACAGTTTATTACTTTTTAAAAAATCGTTTGATATTTTTTGACTATCACACTTTTTTCTTTCAATCAGCTTTCTTAGTTTTTCATTTAGCTGAGCGTCGTTTTAAAAATTTCCTTTTAAGTTTGACTTTCAGTATAAAAAACTTCATATTAACAAAATATAAAGTAAAATTATCATTTTAACTTAAGAAAGGATTTGGAAGCATAAAACCGAGACTAAAAATAGCCTATGATTCACTTGAAAGTTTTTAGAACTCTTTCATAAATAACTTTGCGAGATTTCCATTGAAATAAGCACAGAAAAAAGTTTTTTAAAACTAAAAAAATATGTTATTATATAATAGAAATCGAATGGCTGTAGTGGCTGTGGATTTTATTCGAACCTTTTTGCTTGATATATGAAAATTTTATTTGGCATGAACATGACACACACACACACACACACACACACACACACACACACACACACACACACACACACACACACACACACACACACACACACTCGAGCACTTTTAACTTCCATATAAAAATAAATTTTACAGAAAAAAAATGTCAAAGAAAAAGAAACATCAATAAATGTGGAGAACTTCGTATGAAAAATCTGATAGCAATACCTACAATAAAAGAATAATCATCCATGGACCATTAACTTTAAGTGCAATTCCATTATCGCTTTACACTTCTGCCAAGTAAAGAAACGTAAAAGCTTCAATTCCTATTACTAAAACATTGATAGTAGTCCCAAAAGTTTCAAAACAATGTAATTGTTAGATGAAATAGAGTGGAAACTGTTTCCTGGCTACTCGAGCGGTTCTTCAAGTTGCCGTTAAAATCCCAAGTTACTGAAGAACAGATGACTTGCTTATCCTTATAGTTCGGTAGGAATTTTTTCCTTTTATTTGTTAATTAAAAAAATTAATAAATAAAGTTTGGATAACCAAGAAAACAAGAAAATGAATTTTAGGAAAAGTTTTACAAAGCTATATTTTCGGTCTTTCAAAGGCACATTGACAAACGAAATAACAAAACAAAGAAAATTATTTATTTTGGTTAAACTTAAATAATCACAATTTTTTTTTAATAATTACAAATTTTGTTTGACAAGAAAATGATACTTTTTTTAGTCTTTTCAATCGTTAATTATATCCATTCATGCTTTATCTTTAACAAATCGGTTTCATCGATGTATTGGTATGAATTTAATATAATTCGTATTCATTAACCGTTTTGAAAAAGGATGAGGCGATAGTATTTATGAAGTTGAACAATATTTAAATATGGAACTTAGGATTGTATATTTTTCTGAGTGTTAGAAAAGAATAAATCCAAGATTTTCAATTTTACTTTTCAGCAGCTAAATGAAGGAAAGAAATCATAATTTAAACAACATTTATTTGAGTCAGTGATTAGATTCAAAGCAGATAAGCGTAAATGACCGTCTATTTTGAATGCTAAAAATGTAATCGCTCAATTCACTACATGAATTTCGATAGGAGAATCTTCTCGGATCCTATTCTTTGTATTTCGTTCCTGTACAGAGCTAATGTATATATGTCTTATGAACAGATACCTCACCTTTTTTTGAATAACAATAACTTTATCTATCATATCTTGCGAAAGGAATCCAATTATGATTCTCGAGGCACCTTTCACTGAGTTCTCAGGTGCTCCAAATACATACGGTTCCATGTACCCTTAAAAAGGAATCCAGCATTCTGGTGAGTGTGGTAGTTAGTCAGGTGAGTTAAATCCCTTCCATCCTGTGAGAGATGTCACACTCAGAAAGCCCAGAAGCCCAGTGGTAAAATTTGTTTGGCCAATAAATCTCATGAATCAATTCCGTGTTACTTTGTTGGGCCAGGGGAATATTATGGAATAAAATGGAAAGAACTTCTTTGAAAAAGAATGCTTTTTTGACAGCTAAGAACAAGCCAACAAGGACATGTGCCCAGATGTTCAAAATTTCCTGTTGGAATAGTTCTCAGCTAAAAAGTAGGGATAACTCTTAGCATTTCATTAAAAATATCTTCTTTGGTAAAATGTTTTTTCTTAACTTAATAATTTGATAGAGGATTGTAGATTTTGATAAATCACTTTATAAATTTTACAATTTTACCCGACAGAATATGTCTATTTGCTCCAACAGAACTTTTTGCCTGAGAAAGAAAAAAAATACTTGGATCACACTCTGAGATATCATCATTTTGTGACAAAAAATAGCTTTGGCTATCATATCCTGCTAAGAAAGTCAATATAGTTCAATCTGTGCCTGTGAGTTGACGTTATGGTACAGAATTAGCGCGTCTTCCCCATGATTTGAGGATCCTGAGTTCAAGCCCTGGTTTGGGCATAGTTATTATTCTGTGTTCTATCTTTAAGATGTATGAATGTGCTTCCATGCACAAAGGGGCTGTACAACTGAGTGTGATGAGTGAGTAGCTAAGACGTACTCTTGGCCCTAGTTGGCGCTGCTTCAAAATAAAGAAATGCTCCTCTTGGCTTAAAACTCGTTGATGCCTTGGACAAGCTTTCCTATGGCAAGTACCAATAACAACAACAACGTCTGTGTCCTCAGTTTCTTTAATGTATATGTTTATCGATTAATATTTCTGATATGCCACCTCAGTGTTATCCGGAAATTAAATTGAAGCATTGTGGATTTGGTGATTCTAATGATCAACGCTTTTTATAAGATTAACAATTTATAAAGTTTTGATTAGCCAACTATTGTTATTATCTCCCTTTTTGAGTTGTATTCAAGCAAATTTACAGTTAAGTTAATGCTTAATAATAGCATGTTGGTAATGTTTTATTTCTTCTTACTGAAGAAAGGGCATCAGAAGAAACGAATTGTGCTTGTTGGACCTATTCCATAATTAATATTTTTTGGCAATGAGGCTGGAGCGTGACCTTAGATTCAATACATGGAGAACTTATCGCTCTTCTTAACTTTTCCAAACAGTTCTCAAGTACCATGTGTGATTTCCGTTTTCAATGTGATTTTTAGGGACATTTTAAATTTACTACAAAATTGCAATATTATGTTACGGTTTAATTAAGTCATTTAAATATTTTTGTCAGAAACCTGAATAGCATTTAATTTGCTAAATACTCTTTTTTATTTAATAATTAGTAAGTGAATTTATTTTTAATTAGTATATTTCAAATATTTTTTTTATATTTTGATTTAAAGTTGATAGATATTTTTACATTATTTTTTTAAATGCAGATTTTGAGAAAAACGGATATCTCAATAGTTTCGTATCTGCTTCTTTTTGA
>JAOUZG010034239.1:1283501-1297638 GCA_026289955.1 Argiope argentata | reverse complement strand
CACACACACACACACACACACACACACACACACACACACACACACACTAATAATAATAATAATAACAAAAATAAAGATTAAAATGTAATATAATTTCAATTTATCATGTCAAAACATCATTTCTTGAACGGCCAAGCACCACATGCTCTCGCAAGTTAAATAATATTTTTATTCATTTTAATGGTTTCATTGAATGAGTGACATTAGTATTGCCAACGACCCGAAAAAAAACTTTGTCTCGCATTAATGGTTTAAAAAAATATCACACTTCCTATTTATTTCATTTCACATAATTACGTGCTCAAAATGACATTTTTATAGGTTTTATTGGCTGTAGTCATCAACTTATTTTTTTTAAATCAGAGCTTTTGTAAATGCGATGGCAACGTGAAGATAATAAAAAGATAATAAAATTTCAATTTTTCGCCTACGTTTTTTATTTTTTATTTTTCGCTTACAGATTTTTTTACCTCATTCTCAAAATAACATCTTGTTCTGACATCTTAAATTACACCTTAAATTATAATGGTTAAAGAATGAGCATCAAGTTGAGCTAAATGCAGTGATTTTCAAAAACTGATGCTTAAACTATATGTAAAGCTGCTCAATGATTCAAAATCATTTTTAAATCTTAATGATGTTTTTGTTCGTTTTATTCATATTTTAAAGTAAAATATTTAACTCCCCAATTTACATCACATAAATGAAAGAATTAAAGATTGTATTCTGAAAAATAATAATACTAAATATTGTAACAGGAAAACGACTTTTAGAATAGAATCTAAAGATGTTTTAATAGAACCTTTATTATTCTAAGAATTCAAGTTGAAAAATAATGATTACAATCATAATAAAAAATTATGGGAATGTACGTCGCAATCTTTGGAATAAAAAGTTGTTTGAATAGCATTTGTACGCATTACTTTCGCTTGACTAACAATAACAGAATTGTATAACATATGGCAGACATTTTATTCACAATAAGCAAATAAATGGGTTCCCATTTTGTTTCGGGTATTAGTGTTCTATATGGCCAGACACTAAGATCTATCTCGATATATTACTTGCAACAGCGTCTGGTATGAGAATTATGATATAGCTAATTTTTTTTTCTTATTGTAATTTCCCCCTTCCCCTCAAAAGTTTCAGTCCCCTTTTTATGTTTCAGATAGAAATGAAAAATACAGGGCACATTAACCCTTCTGTTTGTATCAATATCTAATAGGTTCATATACAACTTGCATCTAATAGCAGTTTTTGATGGATTACGGTTTGAATTTTTCTCGTAGAAGGCTCGTTTGCATTCTCATAGAATTATTATTATAACTCTAAAAGAAAACATATTAAAGCCTATTAGTGCATTATAAAATAAATTTCAAATATTCGTGGCATATTATTTAGATTAACAAAAGAAAATTGGAATTAACATTTTTAGAAGATAAAATGTGAAGAGAAAGATTAAATATACTTCTGAAATCTTATGTATCAAAGTATAATGAGGTTAAAAACATGGTCTTTTCCTATTTAATAATTTATCGTTATAGTGTATAAACTAGTTGTTCTTTACAATGTTTGATTGTTTTATAAAATAACTGATCAAAATTGACAATAAGACTGATATTTTTCATTTATAATCAGGCAATATGGAAGTGAAATCTGGTTTATACGAATAGTCTAAAAATTTTACTGAAAGGGGTAAAATTTAAACTGAAATATAAATTACTTTATGTAATAGTTTTTAATTTTTTCTACAAATATATATAAAAATTTAACGTCACTTTTCGAGTGTAAGCAAATTAAATTAATTTAGATTAAATAATAAGAGTAAGAGAATTAAGAATGAGAAAGTTTGAAAGAATAAGAGTAAGAGAATTAGAAAGTTTGTATTAATTAATTAAACTAAAGAATTTAGTAAGAGAATCAATACAAACTTTGGAGCAGTGACTTTTAAAATAATCATTTCTTTTCTTCTAAATGTAGATTTAGTTAAAGTCAAAGTAAAGTTTTGCCGATTCATCATATCAGTTTAAAATTGAAACGAACTTGCTTTGAATGACTTTTAAATGCATTGTGACAACTAAATTTACTAAATGGAATTTATAAAATAATTGAGTTAAATGTATACTTGAAGGAAAAATAATTGAATAGTTTTATTTCAGTACATCAGATTGATAATAGCAAAAATACATTTCAGTTCGATAAATTCTGTTTCGATTACCGACACATAAAATTATTACAGATATTGCTGATATGTTAATACGTTTTTGTTCAAATTGAATTTATGAAAAATAAATTTCTTCGTAATATAGTTAAATTGATTGAATGAAAATTCTTTGACTTGATGGTTGTTTTAATTCGCATTAAGGTTTCATTTTAGAGTGGAATTTCCAAACGATTCTATATCTTTTGGATTGAGCTAATCCTCATAGTAATGGATTAGATGACATTATTTCAGCAATTTTTTGGAATGTAGTAAATTTATTGTTCTTAAAAGTGGCTAAAAGTTTCCTATTATTTTTATGGATTGAATTTTAATGATGCTTCTAGTTTTCTAAGACAAATGCAAAGAATTATTTAAAGATTTAATTGTATTTTTGTTTTAAAATGTAATAAAACTTTCGGCATCGTTTCCATTATATTTCACTAGCCGGTTACTTTTACTAAAGTCTCATAGTTAATATAAATAAATTTATGAATTTGAAAGTAATTTAGGTTAAATAAATTGATTCAATGTTTAAAAGTACCTGAGCAAACTTCTGAGTTGCGGTTAAGGTCTGAATCTTTGATCATAACAAAGTATTTCATAATACATATTCTCTCTTCTTACTTGATACAAAATTTAAATAACAAAGGCTCTCTAATCTAAAGTTCCTTAGAATCAGAGTATTAAATTGATCTGCGATTACCAGTTACTTTGTAAGCTTGAGCTCAATCTAGGAAACCTTTTAAATATGAATGTTTGAGAGGGAAGCATTTGAATTTCGAAAATTCTATCTTGCAAGGTATAGAGTATTCATAGTAATTTCAGTGTTTATCTGTGTTTAGTAATCTTTTAATGAGAAAAGTTTTATAAAATGGATGAAGCCTTTTCAAAACTATTATACTAGATACAAATCATATAACTTTTCCTGTTAACAAAAAAAAACATAAAGTGAAAATTAAAAAAAATTGTTTTTATACGTAACAATTTTTTCCAACTTCACTTTGTGAAATGGAGAATATTCACTTTCCATTACATTTCTTGTTAGAAACTATAAAACTGTTCTTTCACAGTTCGTTCCATGTATGGTTATCTAAATTTTCTGAAATAATTGATGTGTCATAAATTCTGATTTAATGTCTTTTTTGAACGAAACAGGTGAACAGATTGAAGGTAATTTTAGATTTTCTTCATTAATATTAAGAATTTTTAAGAGATAATGCAATAAGCAGTCATTATACACCCAACTAAAACTTTAACTGTCTTCTGCATGGTTTTTAGTTTCTTCTTCTTACCACTGTTTATAAATAAGTTATCCAGGTCAGTTATTTTGATTAATTCTATATGCATATTTTTCTATCTTTTAGTAATTTTCATATTCATAAATAAAAATTTTTTCGTATGCCTATTATCATGTCAGAACATGATGTTGATTTTGGGATGAGGGTTTTGGCGTCAACAAAAATCCGTATGCGAAAAATAAAAATAATTAATCTTTAATCTTAAAAATTTAATCTTTAAAAATAAAAATGCTATTATTTGTACGAGCATCTCAAAAAATCGGCTTTCAATAATGCGTTGCCATTGCATTTACAAAAGCTCTGATTTTTTAAAATAGGTTAATGACTACAACAAATAAGACCTAGAAAAATGTCATTTTGAGCACGTGATTTTACGAATTGAAATAAATAAGAAATGTGGTATTCTTTTAAACAATAAATACAAGATAAAGTTTTTTTGGATCGTTTGCGATACTACAGTGACTCATTCAATGAAACAATTAAAATGAATAAAAAATATAATTTAACTTGCACGAGCACGTGGTGCTTGGCCGTTCAAGAAATTATGTTCTGACATGATACAATGAAATATGCTTAGCATATTTAATTTTAATTTTTATAATGTTGTGCAATGAAAAGAAGTTTATTTTATACATTCTGCAAACATTCACAATGACAAGTTTGTTGGCTCGAAACTCTATTTTAAACAAGTTGAAGGTTATTTGCCTAAAAATAATTACAGTGTAATTGACGCCTCTATGACAAGGGGAAGTCACAATGGACAATTTTAATCTAAAAAAATTAGTAAAAAGGGATTTATATCATTTTGTTATCATAGTGCAGAGTTTTTATTTTTTAAAGAGTTATTTATTGCATATATTTTGTATGACCATTTGAATGAATTTATTAAACTTCTATTAGGAAAATAAAAGAAATCTTTTAATATAATTTAGTTCTTTAAGAATGAAAAGCATTTTAAGCTTGTATTGTTTTTAAAAAAAGATATTCCTAGCAAAGCAATTCCTACATTAAAACCGATGACAGCTGTTTATAGTTTCAGACACTTTCGCAATAGCATAGAAATTCAGAGAAACCACCTGCGTGGACACAGCAAAAAACTTTCGACAGAAGCCTATTTATATTGGGCGGAAGATGAAATGTTCTTAAATCTAAAAGCTTTTTCCGCTACCGCGCGAAAGATGATAAAAAAATATCTGAAATTGGTCTGCGTTTCCCGCGTCTCTCGTGGGAAAAGAATACGGCAGAGGAAAATATGAGGAAGTGGAAGAATTTAGAAGGAATTTTAGTGGAAAAGAAAAATTTGCCATGGTGCAGATATTTCCACTCGCGTCAAACTGTGGAATTTAGAAAGAAAAAAAAATGATTGTTAAATTTTTGTTCCGTGAGCAAAATTCCTGCTTTGATAAATGCATAGATTTTTTTTTTATTTTAGGGAAATAGTTTAAAGGAATTAATTGTGAATGAAATTACTGACATCTGAAGAATATTAAAAAAAGATCTAACGTGTGCGAGTGGATAACGGTCTATAAATAAATAGAGAGAGTTCTTGAGAATTTTTTATAAATATATTTTTTACAAGAGTATTTGAAGAAATATGTTCGTTCACATAATTATTTTAAGTTTATTTTTTAATTTTTAGACATTTTAAGTATTATCAAGAATACCGATAAAATATCATCTTTCTGATTTTGCGTTCTTATATTTGATTGTAATTTAATCTAATGATTGTAAAGATAAAACTGTTTTGACGACTACAATGAATAAGAATGTATTAAATATAATTCCCTCATATTTCAAAGCCATTAAGAAAATAATATTTTAGCTTTTTCTAAGATAACAATTTATAAAATATCTGTTCATTGGAATTTAATCTAATGATTGTACACGATATATAGTTTTAAAAAATGCGATTAATGAGAATCCATTAAATATAATTTTTTGAAATTTCAACTCACTAAAAGAAAACATTTCAACTTTCACGAAAGATAACAATTTATGAAATATTATTATTAAGGAAATATCTGATCACTGAAATTTAATCTAATGATTGTCCCCTTATAGTTTTAAAGAATACGATTCATAAGAATTCACCTTTATAAAAGAAAACAATATTTTCGGTTTCACAAAAATAATTATATATGAAAATTTTAGAAATATGTATTATTTGCATTTGCAATGAAGCAAATAGTTTGTACAAGGTCCTTAAATTAATTCGAAGAGAGTCATTTTTAACTCTTTTATATCGTAATGCGGATTATCTCAGTTATTCTTATCAGTTTGGGGGAAAGATCCTTTATAACATTACATATAAGCAGCAATCACAAAACGTTTGGAATTTGTTTTAGAAATTACGTATAAATTTGGATTAAAACCAGTGGTAATGTTTTCCCCAAAACTTTGTTACATATCCTCTAATACAGGTGTTATCTCAGAAAATAGCTTGGTGGTGCGCTGAAGTGCAATAATTTTGAAACGCTAACTTTTGGCCTGAATTTAGAATTTTTACTGAATATATCAAGAGATCCTTGGTGATTACTTTGTGGAATGCTGTTAATAAATCCCAAAATCTTGTGAAAGTTTGTGTTGTAGATAAACTTTTACTTACTGATTGAGACAAAAATTTTATATGGAACTACACTTGTAGTCCCAAAATCACATACGAAATTTGATACATTTTAATCATTTTATTTTTTAGTTGTTGCGTGTACATCTGTTTGAAAGTACGAACTGACAGACAGTTGATTTCTTGTTGATTTTGGCACAAAATTTGATCGGTGTCTACTCGATGTTCAATCTACTTACCGCTTTTTATCTATCTAGCTCCATCTGTTTTGTTATTACCGTATTAAATTATATTCAAACAGACGGACAGAGATACTTATTCTGAACAGATTTTACTCAAAATTTGATAGAAAACTGGAAATTCGGTATAAAGACGTATACAAAATTCCATCCATCTATTACAAAGGGTTTTAGATTTATCTTTTTCACAAATAGATAGGTGGACATATCAGCTAAAATTCGTTTTCCGAATTCAAGAAGGCCAAAAACATGGATCACGAGTTCGAATATCATACTTGTATAAATTACTCGTATCAGTACTTAATATAAATAATATTTAATATATTTTGTATAAAGAACTGATATACTTTCAGTTATCAGAAAGCATAATAACTAAAATATACTTTAGAATTCAAATTTCGATTCGAGTTCGAAAATATTATTCGATTACTATACTTTCTACTTATATGAGAAAGAAAAAAACTCTATCGTGTTTTGCAGAAGAAATACAAAGCCTCTCAAGACTAAAAAAAATCTCATTAAAATTTTCATCACATAACTTATATAAAGGCATACTGCACAAAATAGTTTTATTCATTTTCTCTGAGCAGCAAGTATCCTTTCAAAATTACTTCAGAGTTACGTGAGGGCTATTTGGAGTCTAAACTCATAACTGTACCCGATAACAGTTATATTTCAACTTTTCGCTACAAATCAATATGAATACATTTGAGTCTACACTTGTTGACCCTATAAACATGTCTATAAAACTCGATATTGGATTTTGACAGAGAAGATCCCCAGAGGCTGTGCGAAAATTCCAATATGATACTAAATCAAAGCAGAAAACTTTGCAATGAAGTACATCAAAATATCCCAGTCTTTCATCTTTACGGAACAAAGCATTAGGCGATATCTATTTCTATTCAAAGTTTACTGTCTCCGCTGTTGAATAGACTCCGTGTAGTTTGAAAGTGACACTCTAACAAATCAAATGATTCGAAATTAGGTAACACATCCTACAGATCTATGATTTTTTTTTGAATTCTCTTTTTGGTGGGTTGCCAGAAAATAGACCAGACAAGGTTACAAGGAGTTTCTGATAAACAAAACAGTGTTAAATATTTATGAGTTAATATTCTTCAAACCGTAGAAAAGGAAAAGGATATCCTGTACAAGATATAAAAACATGCTGTCTGGCACAAAACAAAGAACCGGGCATTACAAAGTGATGCGATATCATTTACAACGTTATGTCCGTGACTCACATGAGCCAAAGCCAATTTTCATATTTTACTTTAAGATTCGATAATGAAATATATTCTATAGAGTCACCTTATTCTTGAACATTTACTTTAGAATTTCACTTTATTTTGGGGAATAAATAATAGTGTACTTTTCATTATGAGTGTAATTAGGATAATAAAAATTGAATGATAAATTCAGATAGCACACTTGCTACTTTGTATAAAATAATAAATGAAATTTAATATAATTTTATTAAAAACTATAAAACTGAATCAAATGTAGTTTTAAGAATTAATGATAATGCCCAATTTGTCCTATGGTTTGAAAATATTTTTAAAAATTTTATTGTGGTTATTCTATACTGCCCACATAAAATTATAAAAAAATTCTAATCTTAAATGAATCCTCTAATATTTTCAACAATTATATCAAATGATATTTCATATATAAAATTCGAGAGTTAAAGGATATTGTTAAATATTTTTAAAGCAGTTTGATATTTTAGCACGTACAAGATGACAGAAATGACAGATTAGTAAAACCAATGCCTCGTGAAAGGAATCTGTAAATTCTTAAAGGGGTTATTTGGGTGTTTCATTCTCTATTTTGCTGCCTTATTGAATGAATAAGGTGATTAATTGATATCGTGATAATTCATTAACCAATGAGTTTTGTTACTTAATGATAGGCTAGAATTAACTCATACACCATTTTGAAAAAAAGTAAAAGGAAAACAAATCAATATTTTCTGAGGATATCATTTGGAGACCAATCTCGAGTACGAGAACGGGAAGGCATCAAATAAAGAAAACAGCAATTTTTATTTTAGTGATATTAAGCGATGTTTGCTTCTTAGTGATCTCAACTCCGATAACTGGTATAACTGATACCATACTGGTATACTGATAACTGGTATACTGATACTCCGATAACTGATACTATTGTAAATACCCTGTGTGTCCTTATAATGGGTTTTTTTCTCTAGGGTACACTGTAATTGTCTAGACGTACATTAAATTTTGATTTAAATATCTCCTCTCAGAGCATCAATTTATATTAAAATATAAAGGTCGAGCTGATTTTGCAGGACGTTGAATGAATGAATCATACTATTGTCACAAAAGAATTACAATAAAAGTAATGAAAATATTTAATTGACAAAAGGTGATATTTGTAAATCAGTGCTTTCATTTGACATTAATAATTGTCATTGATACATGTTAAATAAGTCCATCTGGTATGAATTAAGTAAATGTAGAAGAATTTGATGATTGCACTATTAATAAATTCCCTTTTCCTTTAATACCTTTCCTTTGATTAATACTTATTAAAGTCACGAACGAAACAGAATAGTTCAATAAAAGGCAAATTTTCCAACATATCAGTAAATTACTCAAAAAGAGATTTTATTTGACCCATCGCAGATTTTTATGTAACAGTAAAGAAATTCTGAAACTATAAAGGTGCTATATTCATAGTTCAATATAGCTTACAGAAATGCACCTGCTACATTATTTATCGCTATAATTCTATAGAATTTTTAAAGATTCGTAATTAATAAAGGGAATTTTTATATGGACCTGATAGTTTTTCGAAAAGATTCTAAAATGTTGATCCATCTCAAGACAACTTTTTTTGTTTGCAGAACCAGAACTGATTGAATTTGAGATTCTGAAGACTTCCTGTTTACGACCTTCCCGAGACTAAAAAACATATTTTTGAAGTAATGTCTTTTTATGCATGAGCACGATAACTCAGACTTCAGAAAGAACTAGAAAAAAGAAACTTGGTATGTATCCTTTAAATTAAATTTTGAGCGAAATGTATTCACAGGAAATTTGTTGTCTGTCTGCTCAAATTTAAATAAGTGCAACGTTTATAAAACATAAAACTTTTGATGGATGAAATTGATACATAGTTCTAACACATAAGTAGTATATGTATATAGAGATTTCTAAATCATATCGCTTAAAGGGATAACCGTCTGTCTACCTGTCCTTCGCAAATATGTAAACGTGACGATTCCCACGTAACTTGATTACCTATAAAATTTAAAATACAGTTCCAGCTAAAAAAATGTTATAAAATGTTAAATAAAATTCGTCAAAGGGTTTGGCTGTCTGTTTCTCTTTATTTTCACACGCACAAAAACGTGATTATTATACAAAAACTAAGTGACAAATAAATGAAATTTGGTGCATTACCTTGCAATTAAAATTGTAATTCTGAATCAAATTTCCTTTTAATTGGGTCAAAGACTATCAAAAATTCACATCTAATTCTTTTTGACATTGAATATTAATTGCTATACTACGAAGCACGAAACTTATGTGAGGGACTCTGAAGTAAAAATCTGAACATTCGCAGAGTTGCCCACTTCTATGTAAGGGCGAAGAGATCATATCTTTGTTATAGAATATGCGAGAATAATTCCGTGGAGACCGCTTCCATTCATTTTAAATTGTTTATTTCATGTTCGTATATAATCAACAGGTATGCGTGCCTGCATGCTTGCTTTCAATAACAGAACAAATTGAAACTAAGAAAATGTCATCATGGATAATTCTGGTATCGAGATTGTTTATCTTACAGGAAGCGAACAATCACAATAAGTAAGTATGTAAACAAGTTGGAAAGTTATTAAATAACAAGTAATATAATTTTTTTGAAAGTCAGTTCTTACTTCGGTCAACAAAGATTTTTTTTATTTCAGTTATTTTTTATTAAATAGTTACAATTAAAATACATAATTTATATAAAAAAAGTTGATTTTTGCAAGAATTGAACTAGCATTCTTCCCCTTCACGTGAAAAATGCCGAAATCCTTGCATTTCACCAATTGAGCTATTGCCTGTTGATTTATTTTCATTTCAAACTGCTAAAACTCTATTTAAATTATTAAAAATTAATTAAATTTAATAAATGAATTCATATTTGAAAAAACACTATTAACACCATATCATACTCTAAAAGTATTTTAAGAAAGATTGAAAATTCAAATTATTCATATGTTAAAAGTCATAAAATTAAGATAATTGTGAGGTAAAATTTTATTTCTATAACATCTTTTTGTTAAATTTATAATTTTAAAGGAATATATTAAAATATTTATAAAATATTGAAAAACAGAATAAATAACTAAATAAATATTACTTTCGAATTCTTTGCATAATCTCAAAAAGAAATCGAAGTAAATATTTTCTTTTCGGAGACATTAAATATTTTTTTTTAAATATGCATCTTATCTTTGATATATATTTAAGAAGAAAGTATAAAAATAAAGTAAGTGTGAAAAAAATCATGTCTAAAAAGTATTTCATGCTAAGATACGTTAAAATAAAAATTCGAATTTCATTTATTTGTCTTTCATTTTAATAAATATGAACAATTAAAATGTGATAAATGGAATAAGAATGACTAACTATTTATTACTTTGTATGAAATTGCATAAAAACAAAAATAAATGTTCTGTCTAAAGAGAACAATCTGAAAAACATACCTTCCCTTCGTCGTCTTATGTTGATAAACAAGATGTACATAAAATTGACTAGAAGCTGCGATTAAACTGCAGGCATTTCCAGAATTAAAGTACAATTTTAAGCACGAATGGAGATCTAAAACAATACATGTTTTTAACATTCTATTTGCGATGAGTTCTCCGCTCGTTATCTATTGAACTTTTTCGAAAATGTAAATGAGATTTCACGTTTTGTCGAATGTTACAAATGCAATTCTTGTTTAGTAAAAAAATTATCAAGAACTAGAAAAGAGAACACGTTGGAATTTGACTGTTTAATAACATTGTTTCGAGATTACCAGCGAGTTTCTGCTAAAGTGTTTTTAAACAGAAGAAAATCCGCGTTGTTGATTGAATTGGAGTTTGCCTTGAATCAGAGGCTCCGGTGAAAAATAAATGGAAATGAGTTTTACGAAGATTACGAAATGCATGAAGTCTGATTATACTTTCATCGTCTGCAGAAAAAGGATTTTACTCTAGAGAAAAAGAGTTTTCCAAGTGAAATGCTCTATTTCATATTTTGAGACTTACAAGTTGGCTTACGAGTAAATTGCTTTTTAACTTCTAAAACAAAGGTTGGTAGTTACAAAATCCCTAAAGAAATAAAGAGAAAATATCTTTTTTATAAAGCTTTTTAAAATATTTTGTTTCTTTTACAACAATTAAGAATTAAAGTTATTCGTACTTTTATCCAAAAACATCAACACAACATTTTTACGCTTAAAAATAAAAGATTAGTACAAAAGTGATATTAAAAAAAAAGCGGATGTCAAGAATAAAGGTTCTAAACTTTTATTAATTCGAAATGAATAAATTTTAGCATTTAGAATTTTAGCATAAAAATTGCTATACTTAAGCAAACATAAATTTGTCACTAAGATAGAATCCTTAGATTTGCAAACAGTCAACATTTTAAAAATATTATAAGGAATTTTGCGTAAATTAGATGAAAACATTTATGAATTTTTGTGTAAATATTGTAAATATTTGTAAATAGTTTAATTCCATAAAATTAATGGCAATGGAATCACACGTCAGCGAGAAAAGACTGTTCTAAGGGGATTGCAGCAAGATCGCCATATTTGATTAATTTGCCAATTTAGGTGTCTTGACGTCGTAATGAGGTCATTAACAGTTTATACTACACTCTAAAATGTGTAGTAGAAGCTGAGAAATAAAGATTTGTTCTTAGAGAATGGAGAGAGTTCCTTAATTGTCTGGAACGACTGCGCCGTTTCTGCAGTTACCCGGCTCACTTTAGTGGGGCGCTATTTAAGTAGTGGCTTAAAGGAGATCAGGTCAGTTCGAAGAATGAGCTACGTTGGTTGGCTTAATTTGAGAGAGAATCTTCGCTTGCCATGCATTCTATAGCTTTGCTGTTAACCGAAATTAGCGGATTAAATAGAGTTAATTCGCTATAATTTTGTAGCTTGTGTTGCTTATCTTTAATACATATTTTTCAAGAAAATTAAGTCTGCATCTTCGCATCGTTCTTGTGTGAGAATTTTCTAAACAATATTTTAAGGGTATTTAGATTTTGTGTTTCGATTTGATTCATAAGATATTTAATTTTACCTTATTACAATATAAACCAAGCTTTGCTTTAATTTCAGAATAGCGATGTTTCGAAAAATGCCTTGCAAAATCCTTAAAATCAAAGGAATTTGTGAAGCGGATGTAGGAAACAATCCTACAATCTCGCCAAATGGTCTACAAGGCTAAGGTTGTCATTGATCCATTATTCGTCTAGGGTCCACCAGAGCTATACATAAAAATACCTTTCTTACGTTGGTACTAACAATACTGGGAAGAAGTATTACAAAATCATAACAATATTTTTAAGATTTTTTTTTCAAATAAATGTTATCCATCTTTTGCGTTTCTGTTGACTGGTCGGCTGATTGAATAAATTTTATATTACATTTCTTAGATTGCATAAAACAGAGCTCTTCAACTTTTTTGCCGTTTTATTTTAAATGACTTTTACATTTAATAATTATTTTATATATGGAACGTTGCAACTCATTTGTTTTAATATAATTTGAAAATAGAGTCCTTGTAAATTCATTTTGTTGTAATACTTGATACACAAACATTTTTCATAAAGAAATTAAATCAAAATAAATAAAGTGTGCCAATTTTTCGATGTTATGTGGTTGAAAGGGAGCTCTTGAAAAGAGGCCTTAGGGTTTCCAATAGTTTCTCGAGAAACACTTCGATACTGCAATTCGACTCTGTTACACATCTAAAGATAATAATTTAATCGTTCATTTTGTTTTCGTAGCTTTTGATTAGTGGGAAGATAAATTTGCCATGCTAGTGAAGAGTCAAATAAAATAATTGCATATGTGAAGCCGCAAATACATGGCAACTATAAATATCTTCGAAATGAAATTTCAAAACTAAGGCAATTGAAGTCAAAATCATAATCTTGTGCCATCTTCCAACCTCATTCTATTAAGATAACATCAATTCATTTCAAGTTTTGTAACTGATTCATTATTTTTCTAATTAAAAATAATTTTTTTAAAAGCTAAAGTTTGTTTGTAATTTATTCTTCTTCAAAAATAGCTTGTGATATATAAACTCATTTTAAAGATACGAATTAATAGCAAAAATTCTATATATATGCGGTGGAATCTTCATAAGCCATATAATATCCTCCATACTCGAGCAATTACTTTTGTATAGTGGCTACGTTACTCGGCTACGAGCCCTACCGTTGCGAGTTTGGTCCGTACGCACAATCCTACCCACATCCTCCACAATGGTGATTCGTGACCTTGAATAAGTAATCTTCGTATAACTGTTGTGACGTCCTCTACTAGCAGCAAAAGTTGTCAAGCGCATTACAAACAACAGCTAATTTCACCACGCATCATCAGCGAAAACAACTCACATGCGCTTTATTATCGTTCGTCTAACCACCGACTTACTCGTGGAAGAGTATCTTGTGAAACTTTATAAGCCATATAAAATCCTCTGTACAAGAGAAGTTACTTTTGTATTGTGGATATGTTACTCAACAATAGAACATAATTTTGCATTCTCCGTATATATATATATATATATATATATATACGGAGAATG
>JAOUZG010034239.1:1262211-1278501 GCA_026289955.1 Argiope argentata | reverse complement strand
ATATATATGGTAATGGTCATGAATAAATATGATAATAATGTATATTAATAAAATTGGTATCTTAACACTTACAAATGCCATATAATTGTTCTGAAAAAAAATCTAACTTCATATGAGCTGTTTTTATTATAATTTTATTGTGTTGAAAACTTTAAAGCTGTTTTTCTCAGTTTGCCTTTTTTCAAAATTTTGTCTGCTACAAAATGCTAAAAGTCAATCACATTTTATTCTAATCGCATGAATTTTTAGCCGTTCACTCTTAAATGTATGCTTAATAGAATTAGGGATCGATTTGTTAAAATTTTGATTAGATTTTTTTCTAAAAATGTTCAAAGTGAAAAAATCTGATATTTTCCAAAAAAATTCCCAAAATTTTGTAAAACATTTTTTTCTCACAAACTAATATAGATATCAAAAAACGGATCCCTATTTTTGCTACATGCATTGTAAGGTCCCCCTCAAAAAAATTTGAGAAAAAGATTTTGCAAATTGCTGAAGAAAGATTTAAAAAAAATGCTCACTTTTTTTAAAAAAATTAAAAAATTAAAATTTGTAACTTTTGAATTTGAAAAATATTTTAGAAATTTCCTTTTATACACAATTGACATCTATCTATCACAAAAGTTAATAATTTTATTAAAATTTGTGGAAAAAAATTTTTTTGGTACCGAGTCCCCTTAAATGGTATGAAAGAATCCTATTTTAGGTTATTTTAGCTACAAAATGTACTGCTTGTTTTAATTTTTCTTAGAATTAATACAATTCCCTAATCTCATTAATCAGGAAATATTTCTGATATTCGAATGATTAACAAAAAAACTCTCCCACTTCTGCAATTGATTTTTGTCAGTCTCATAATTCTGTTAAAGTATTGAAGTTTTGAATTCCCTTATTTTAAACTAATAAATGATTATCCCAAAGAAGCGTTGCAATAGCAATTAATAACAACTCTTTTATTGCAAAAGCGAAGCCGTTGCGTATACAATCTGCAGTTGCTGCTTTAAATCATAGATGTAGGACAACGTAGGCATTGAAAATTTCCTGGAAAACTTTTTATTATTTTATGGAAGAGCACTTGATAGAATCTCTCAGCAGAAAAGGCATATTCTAAACTTTTTAAGTGGTTTTGTTAAAAGTAACCAAAGCAAATTTATCAGACGCTCGTACCTGAGATCTTACAACCATAATTAAAAACTTCATGTAGTATAAATAAAGGTATAATCCTTCTTAATTGTAATTGTTTCCAATTATTCAAAGACCCAGCAACTTATGGACTTAATTTTATACAAATATTTTGGTGACAACTTAGTTAGAAATGATTGATGCTTTTACATCTACAGCTGCAAGATTCTTATGACCAGAAATCCTTCGCTCTTCAAATTTTTCATTTTCCTGTTACTGGTAGTTCTTCTTTATTTACTTTTCACCACTTCTAGATCTTGAACCGCTATTTTATTTGATATTTTGCAGTTAACGCCTTAATAATGTAAAAGTTTTTTTCTTTGTATTCACTAGAAAGACAGGTATTCCAGCCTGACTCTCTACTAACTAACCCTACAACATATCCACAAGAGTCTTGCAGCCCAGTACGGCTTAAAATGAAGAAAATTGTGGTATATTGGACATATAACTTCCTACTCCTAGAAAATTTATTATAAATAATAGCCTTATTCTAATAGAAATTTTGTATGAAGAATATTTCGATAACTGCGACTTCTTAAAAATTACGAATAGGTAATTATATATATAGATAAGATTATCACAATATATGCTCAAATTCTTCTAGTGCTCAATTCTCAAATTCTTCTTGTTAGCCGAATAACTCAAATTCTAAAAAGAAGAATATGCTCAAATTCTTCTTGTTAGCCGAATAAACATTTTCTTAAGTTTCAATAAGAATATTTAGAATTTTTAAAGAAAAGTGAAGATTAAAATTCGAATCTTAATCTAAAATCAGAGTATTTTATAAATCAATAGTTTTATATGAAAAATATCGTGAATATAATTAAATATTAAAAAGATGTTATTTTGCTTAGCAAAATAGTGACCTTTTTTGAATCTCTATAAGTTGTATCTAAGATACATTGTTTATTTTACTGAAGAGATTCATTATTTATATTCTTTATTATTCTTTTTTTTATATCTCAGTGTAAAAGGAAATATAACTTGCAAAGCAGAACATCTCATGCAAATCAAAATATTGAAGGTTAGTTACAACAAACATTGAGAAAAGCTTATAAATATTTTCATAACAATTTCGAAATAAGGAGAATTTATTTCTTTTACAGGAAAATACCGTCTTCGATAGTATTTATTTGAAAACATGATCCATCTCTTTGCAAATTTCTCTAGGGACTTCAGGGAGATTTCTAGCAAATATTGAGCAAGAAATTGAGAAAAAACACCTCCAATACCATTAAATTTATCGAAATGTTTTGCCTTCAAAGAGAAACAAACAAAAAATAGCAAATGTTCCTTTTAAATTTTAAAATGGGATTATTTAAAGAATGAAAAACGCATTTAATAATGATTGATATGACAGAAAACTTGCTCAAACAATGCATTTCATTTTTACTGAAAGAAATACAAGTTGTGTTGTCACTTAGAGCACTTTACATGCTCGATTCAGATCTGTCAATGATTTAAGCTGAGTTAGCGGCTCTTGTTTTTTCAGTAGCACCAACAAGGGCCAAGAGTATAACTTAGCTACTTCTTGCGTCACATTCGCTTGTACAATCTCTTTTTACAGGGAGGGGGGACATTGATAAGCACAGCACAAAGCACAGAAGAGGAACAACCTTGCCCTAACTGGTACTCGAACCCAGAATACCCAGATTGCGAGGAAGACGCGTTACCCCTATACCAGAACGCCGTCAAGAAATACATAACAGTAGTAGATGAAATTAGAATTGATTTCCCCATTTTAACAATTAATTTTGATGTATATATATTTCTGAAAACAATAACTAAATTGACTATTTGAAAAAAAATCAGCTAAATGTTTGCACAATATTTTGATGATTCGCCAACATTAGTAGAACTTATTTTCACCATAACGCGATGGGAAAATTGTGATAGATTTCTAAAGACCAAGCGTCATGAGAACATGGTTCAGAGTTTCAACAAAACTTGGTGTATAAATAGTAAGCCACGAAAATTAAATACGATCTTTCCAGATATGATTGCTTCAAAGGAAATGAAGGAATCGAATATTAAAATGAAAGTAAAAGCAAAAAAAGAATAATAAAAGTTCAATGATTACCATGTCTATCTTTCAATAAAGAAGTAAGGGTTTCTCGGTTGATTCCTTCATTTGAAGCAATAACAAAAATTTCATAAATTTAAAAAATACAAATTCTATTTTCGTATTAGGATATTTTTATATCTAAAATATCATTTCTAACACAATTGACATCACTGGATAACTTTCAGTTTTACTATATCTTATTTCTTAATTTTTCGAATTAACTTGGCGAAATTTGGCTACTATTAGGGACGCTGCAGCGCATACTCAATTTCCTACGTGAAGGTAATCATTCTTATAACTGTAGCTAATCCACCCATTCATTGCCATGCACAAAACATCTAGTTGGCAATTGCTGTAAAATTAATCGTCTGTAAATTTTTCAGGCAGTGAATGGATTAAATGGCTGCTTAAGTGACGTGTTAATCTTCCTGTATAAGTTATACATAACATAACGCCATCCTGTGCTCCGTTGCATATAACGCTAAATTATCGAACTAGCACAAAATTTACTATGCAAGGATCAATGTAGTAGATTGTTTCCATTTATTCAACATTGAAGTTTTCAGTAATAATGTTCAACTGTAAGGTCATTTTTCTGAGCTTGTCTTTATATTCTTCAATTACAAAAGTAAACATATTCAGATTTAATTTAATTCTCAAGACTTGTGTTCTTCTATTTCAGTTTTAATGGAAGTGAAGGATATCTCTAATTAAAATATAGCTAATTGGGACGTCCTGCCGTATGAAACTGCAGATATAACGTCTTTATATTTTGAGAAATATACATCAAATAATTGGGGATGGATTTGTACATTAAAAGTTCAAATAAAGGTCTCTACTGAAACTGAGACACTGAAATTGGTCTAAGATAAGGAAAATGTAATATAAACGCAACAAATAAAGAGCAGAAAACGAAATTACATTTCGTAAAGGAATGTAATGACAAAATTACTCATCAACATCTCGTCACACAAACAGCACTGGCTAGGTGAAAATTTTAATATTCGTTCGTGTTCGCAGTACCGGATAATTAAATTTGTATAAGAGGCAAAACAGCGTCATTGTAACGGATAAAATGGAAAGCGAACTGGTTCTGAATATTATCAGCCCGTCACGATGACTCTCTTATTGCAAGGCTTTGCTGCTAAAGCTTTTCAACCAAAACCGTAAATGGCTGCTAAAGCTTTTTTAACACAACGGCAAAGGCTTCTAGATCTTTTTTACCAAAATGACAAAAGGTTTCTAAAATTCTTTGTTTGTACCAAGAGTAAAAATCTAAATTTTACATACGGTATAGTAACATCATATAAGCTGTGTGCTGAATAATCGAATATTACAAGAAAATATGTAGAACAGTAACTTAAAAAAATAGGCGCTTCTCCGAAAAACTTTTACGCCATGGGTTTTTTCTCGTAGACATTATTTACGATATATTAAGTGGTATTTCAAAAGTTCCCGATATTCTGAAATGTTTTCCACCATTTTGAGAGGGGAAGAAGAGGTTGAGGGGATAAAAACACTGAATCTTATCTATCTAGACACATAATAGTAATGGAAATTTTAAATGAAAAAAAAAACTAATTCTAAAATTTTATTGCTTTAACTACTTTAGAAAGATTCTAGTATAATTGTCCTAAGCCATTCCTCCTTACTAAGAATGAAATTTTGATTTTCAAGTGAAAAAAGAAAGTGTATGTTTCTTATTATCTTTTTCCAAATTACTCAAATCTCACGCGTCAAATCTTAAAAATGTTTAGATGATAGGCAACAAAATCGACAATATATATATTTATTCAAAAATAAGAGTATTACCCCTACTTACATTTCTGTTATTCTTAGCAATATATTAAAAAAATCTTTTTTTTAAACATGACGCATGTAATCAATTAAGATATTTGAGTAAGGAATTTACAAAAAAGTCTATTATTTTTATATACATGCATATATATCGTTGTAGTATACTCATAAGACTTGTGTTATGTGAAAGTTTAGACAAAATGCTACAAATTGTTCACACCATATTTAATCGTATACTCTTCAAAATTATATTGTTTATACTGAAAAAGCTTCTATGTAACATCTAAATCGGAAATTAGTCTAATTATCTTAAGCCGTTAAGCAACCTATTTACCATATTTACTATAACTTTTTTTTATTTAAATAGAAAAAAAACAAGGAAGGATTATAATTCATTCATATTCTTGCATTCTCACACTTTGCATTCGCTGCTTATATTCTAAGCCCTTATTTTACAGATGTTCTTGTCATTTCATTCTAAATGAAATTTTTGAAGACACAATCGCTTATGATGAGATTATCGATTAGATGAAGGATATACAACATAAAACCCTCGTAGTCTCACTAATATCTGGAATATCCTAGAGATTTTATCGAATTAAGAAAATATTTCCTTCGATTCGATGTAGAGAAGTTTATTGAATGCTGTAACACAAATAATGTAGCCATATTTGAAGCAACCTTTGAGAATATCCTTAGTATTGCAATTATTTGTTGGACCGTTTATAAAAAGTATGTACAGTCCACATAATTCGGGGTGATCTTAATTCCATTTATTACATAGTACATTTTCCATGTACTTTGTAGTTTTCATTATTCTAGGTTACACTTAAAATGTAGCATTTTTTATTTCCTGTTCTATGTAATTTGTTGTGTTCTTCACTCCATGTTGTCCATCATTTATTGTTTTTTTATTCCATGTTCTACTCAATTTGTAGTATTCTTCATTACGTGTTACACATAATTTGTAGTGTTTTTTTTCCATGTTATTTGTAATTTTTAGTGTTCTTCATCCCTATGTAATTTATGGAGTTCTTCATTCCATGTTCTTCGTAGTTAGAAATGTTCCTTGAATTCATTCTAATAAGGAATTATTAGTATATTTTATAACCCCTACATACACCTTCGTAGTGCATTTAAATCACACGAGATCCGAACTCAAAAGATTAGAGGTAGCTCTTTGTTTATAATCAAGCTACGCCACAAAAATTCTTTTTTAGTCGTTGATGTATTTTGATCACTATTGTATGTATTTTTATTAATTCAGAGACATTTGACGACTTTTTGAAATCTTATCACATTATGTAGGAAATCATTAACCTTATCATGAGAAGTAACGATTTTAGATACTACTGTTGAATGAAGTGCTTTCAGGCTTAATCGTATGATAAACGACTATTTTTGTTTCCCCTGTAAAGACTGTACCAGACTCTTTCTTTTTTTCAGGATGATTTCTTTCATCGAAAAATCAACAAACTGACAGCTTTTGCTTGTATTAGAAAACAGTTTGATTCTGGGAGGATAATTGTTTGAATATTGTGATCTACATACATTATTAGTTAAGTGAAATTTTCGAGCAAAAAAAATACTCATACAAAAAAAATCTTTTAGGAAAAAATATTTAAACAATGAAATTAATCGGTATATATTTTTAAGAATTATTTCATAACGCATCTATCTAAAAGGCCAGGATAAAATTCGTCTATATTATAAAAATATTATTTGGCTGAAGATAAATAAGCTAAAATCTTTCAATAATGTATATTTTGCTTTTCAGTTCTTTCAAATATACTTGTTAGTAGAGAAGAAAAGTCTTTCAAAAATATCTCTCCAACAATAAAGAAGAGATTTGTCCTGTCAAGACATCATAGATAATCTGAAGCCCAAAATATTTCACGAAATAAGATACCAGTGCTCTTTTTTTGGAAGGAAAGTGGATAAAAGTGGAAGCCCTTTGTTTCGGAGGATTAAAGTATAGAGATTATAGCAGAAAAGTCTTTCTCAAGTCAAAAAAAAAAAAAACTGAGTTTTTTTTTGTTAGAATAATTGCATAGGAAAGCAGTTTTTTCAAATATGATATTTTCCCGATTAGTGTTGTTAAATAATACAAAACATGATATAAAAAAATCTATGTATATGCTTTATAACATTTTCTGAAGAATTATGTTTAACTTTCACACAACAAAGATATTTTGGGGTGAATAGATTCTACAATTCTTGCAGGTGAGGTTATCAATTTTAAGGCAAAAAAGTGAAATAAATAATCAAAATAGGTCATATTTTTTAAATTTCGTTTGAAAATAAATAAAGAAATATGGTAATGAAGAATAAGAGGTTATCTTTTAATACAAAAAAAATATGTTGAACTTCATTTGATTAATTTATAATTAAAATGGTTGATAGAAATATTTATTCCGTACTAATTATGTAGATTGGTTTAGAAGATTGAAATAAAAAAGTACCAGAAATTCAACATATACAGTTTTTTGCATAAGTTATGATAATAATCTTCATATTCTTTATTATTGCAACACATTTTTTAACAATTTTTCTTTCATTAATGTTAAAATTTTGTTGTTTGATCACAAATCTATAATGAATAAACAAGAAATGATTTTTGTAATAATTCGTAATAAAAATATTAACAATTACATTATAATAAAATAGATATCCTACTGTTAGTCCTTCAGATATTTAAAATATATATCAAATATGTTGAGTTAAAGTAACTCCTTAAGTATAAATTAATTAGAAGTCTATTACTAAACACTGAGTTAAAAAATGAAGGACCGTAATAGAAAAAAAATCAGAAAAAGAACTTAACATATGAAGCATGTAATGGAAAATATTTTTGATTATAAAGTTAAGACTGTTTTTTTTTGACACATTTTGTTTAAAAATGCATATTAATTAAGAAATTATAAATTCAAAATATATAAAATAAAAAATAAGAAACATTAAAAATTTATAAGGAAAAATTTATTCTTTGATAAAATGTTTGTAAAAAGAATTATAGGGAAAAAATGCATTGCTCCTTAATACATTTTTAAAGTTCCAATATGCAAGTGCTAAAATGTCGAAAGAAAAATTTATTTATAAAAAAAGTAAATTTTGATAAAAAAATGCTGCCTGAAGAAAGCTTTTAAAATCACTTGAGAACAAATAAAAATAAAATTAGCGAATGAAAAATAGAAATTGAACCTCATGAATCCAAACGATTTCAATGATTTCAATTAAACTTTTTCTTCTGAAATATTAATTAATTTTTCATCTTTCCTCTTTAAATCCTTTGTCCGAAATGGAAGAAATGTCACAAAGCAATTTGTACTTTTTAAAACTTGTTTTTGAATAGGCGTTATTGTCATTTTCAAAGCAGAGTGTTGATAATTTTTTTTAAAAAGTGTAGAGCATATAGTTATTATTATTTTTTTAAAGATGTCTACATTCTCTGCTTAGATATAAAAGATCTTACTTAGAAATATCCACCGAATCTAAAAGAAAGATTTTTTTTATATCTTCCACGATATAATAATTGAAAATTTGCTTTTGGTTGATTGTATTTTTCAATATTTGATCATTAATTTGAATGAAAATGTCAGATTTTACATAAATAATTTGTAAAGACTGTTTTTTAGTGTGGTACACTTACAAAGCGATTTTGTAAGTGACAACGTAAAGTGATTTTGTGACGACAATTTTAGTTGATTTATTAAGTTGCCGAAAATAGTTTTGTCTCTAAATATACATCTTTAAATCCCCCCCTCCGCCATTCATTTTAATAAAAACTGTGAATATTTTTGTATTTTAAGCATTATCCGAATTTATATTTCTGTCTGATTTAAATACAGATAACAATTTGTAAATGTACAACAAATTATCGAAGAATCTACATTAAATTTAAGAGAAATAATAGAAAAAAACCTATTTTGAATTTATCAATCAGTATGGAAAATATCCAACGAAGATGGTCTTTATTGTATTTTATAATAAAGGCAATTACCCTCTAGCATAAAGAGGGTGGGTGTTTGGAAAGCCGTCGGTGGAGCGATACTCAAATTGTTAATTTCATACATGAAAGTTGTATGCTCTTTAGTTTAGTAATACTGGAACCGGAGCTTTTGTATTATTAAAAGCATTCTATTGGCAAACAGTAGCTATGGTAGAGAATATTGGTTGTGATCTTTGAGACATTTTTTCAGAATATAATTAACAGGAGGCAGTTAATACACAAGTCAATTAATTATATATTTTTATTCTTCTTCTCAACCAACTAAACCCTCAACTAGCACATAACTACAATTGAAACTACATATCAGATTTCCTATATTTAAGTCCTTTTTTTTAAATCACGGCCTTTACATACATGAAAAAATATAGACATAAAAATGGTCACCTCCTCACTGGATTTGATTTTAAATTTGAAATGCATGTACGTTTGAAACAGTAAATACGTGTACTAAATTTTATTGAATTTTTCTTGGAAATCTGCACATTTCCTGCGCGCACGCACGCACGCACACACACACACACACACACACACACACACACACACACACACACACACACACACACACACACATTGCATTCACAGGTTCATAATGCAATTCACCCCATGCATTCAAAGGTTCATAACTCAGTCAACTGTTTTCAACAATATGGGGTATGTATGGCCGAAATGTCAGCGTAGCTAAAAGTTTTACTGGGTGTGGCTTAAATAATCGCTTAACAACTCTTTAGAAACTCAAGTATTTTTAAATTTTAAAAAACATAACGATTGAGCTAGACAACATAAAATAAAATATTTTGAATTTTTATAATTTTTTTGTATTAATATACGTCTACTAATTTAGATATTAGCTATTGGGATATATTAGAGAGGACACATAATTATAATACCATAAAATATAATACATCAAGAATTACATGACATCGTGTTTATTTTTTTACGATCTCTGTAGTGAAGAAATAAAGTAATTTTTTGTAATATATAAATTAAAAAGAAATATATGAAAACATAATATAAATTAAATGAGAAGATAAGACTAAAAAAAGAGCCAGAAATTAATCATTTACAGAAAAGATGCCCAAACTTTTGATTAAGATGGAAGATGATATGAATTAATTCATTTAAAGTCAACAACAGAAAAACAAATTGTGGGCAAAGCGCAAAGGAAAATATATTTGATTATGAGATATTTTTATATGTATTATGTATGAATAATTCAGACTCCAGTTGAAAGAAGGCAATTTCATTAATGTGTAGAGCCCCTGAAGATGATTTTTGCATAGAGGAAATTAAGTACAGATAAAAGAAAACGAAATCTTATTATGATAATAAAAAGGAAAATAAAATACTGAATAGAAAATAAATTTTCTAAAGAATTTATTAGGCAAATGAACAGTTTAGTTAGAATTACTTTTTTAATATGATATAATTCATATTAAGACCAAAAGTGAAGGTCCCAAATTTTTATAACTGCAGTTTAGTTAAGATATATTGTTTTAGGAATTAAGTTTAATTAGGAATTTTCTTAAATAGAAAGAAATTCTTTCGCATTTTTTCTTTAATGTTACGAACATTATTCTGGTTACAAAACTACTTTTTATATTTAAATTAGAATTAGTAATTTAAAACTAATTAGAAATTGTTTTATTTTAAAGCTGCACTAATTACTTACCAAAAAGATTTTGATTTTGACTGAAGAAGGGCTTTATTTATGCTTCTATTCTCACAGAATTTTTAACTTTTATTTTCTATCAACTAATTAGGCTTTTTTATGATAATAATTTGTTTTATCTATTAAATATATTTTATATTAAAATTTATTAAGCAGTTGGATGGCTTATTTTAAAAATTTTGATTTGCTTTTCAGGACTTCTGATTATATTATAAAGAGAATACTAACTATTTATTTGAATTCGAGTGTCTTTGTACGAGTTTACCCTTTGTTTACGAAATAATTCTGCCATTACATTTTCAACTAAATTTTTTTTAATTCATGGATATTTTAATTTTATTTAAGCGTTTAAGAATTTATTCAGCGTTTTTATTAAGCGTTTCTTCATCGGCATTTCTCCCAGAATTTTTTTATTTTCAGGAAGAATGATACAATATTCCTCTAAACTCAATTCCACATTTATATGAATCAACTCTTAGGTGAATTCAAGCTGTATTACATGCTAAAGGTGGTCATACAAAATATTAATAAAAAATTCTTTATAAATTTAAGGGGTTTCCATTATTTTGATAGCCACCTGTTTTTATAGTTTATATCATTTACTTGGCATCTGAGTTATACTCTCTGTGTTCTCTTGAATGCCATCAGAAAAAAGTAGTCATATTACGAAGATAAAAGTAAAATTTAAGTGGTACTTTTCAGTGCCGTAGGTAAATAAATATTAAATTAAATCAACAACAACAACAGAAAGGCTCAAGCTCTCTTCTCTTTTTTAAGAGACAAACCTACATTTGAGCTCTAATGATTATCAGTATGCTAGGGAAGTTAAGAGTAGAAACTGTACTCTTCAGCGTCGCTATTCCATGTCTTGTTCACCTGTAATTACATTTTAGAATATTAGAGGAGGACTCTGAGCATCCAGGCAACAGCACTCAGGAAATTTTTACACCTCAGAATGATTCTGCCGAGGACATAACAAACACAGAAATTAATCATGCAAATCGTTCTTCCCGAACTAAGACGAGTAATGTCTTCCCAAAGCGTTTTTTTAGCCCTAGAGACATACCAGGTTCTCTATGAAGGTTTGGGAAAATCGAATTTCATGATTATTTTTTTGTCGTATAAGCTGAAATTAAGAATCGTAAGACGAATCATATTCTATCTGAATTAGGGTAAAAACTCATATAAAATGGCTTTAAAAATGGAAACTTCCTGGTTGGCGAATTTACAATAAAGTACTTTCATTTCTAAATTCGCGGTTTGAAAATAGTAGTTATTTTCTTTTATTTGTGTTCACATATACCTCATTCACTTAATAACAGGAATGAATTTATGTCTAGTTGGCTGAATATTATTTTTAAGGAAAAAAAATTGCTATGAAATAAAATAAGTGGAATTATTATCCGATTCTTTTCAAAATACAAATGTATTTTACACATGATGATATTACTTTAATGATGGGAAATAATTCCTTATTTCACATGAGACAGCTATAACGGCTGTATTATATTGTTAAAAATTGTTTTTCTAATTTTCAAAGCGTTTGATAAAAATGTTCTTTATAATTTTCAAAGCGTTTGATAAAAATGACTTTTCTTGTTTTCAAAATGCTTGATAAAAATGTCCTTTTTAATTTTGAAAGCATTTGGTAAAAATGTCTTTTATAATTTTCAAAACGTTTGATAAAAGCAAAAGTTAACATCTCCATTAAAATATTAAAATATTGTGCATCTTTTGACCCCATTAATATAAAATTTTATATAATCTGTCAATTCTATCAGGTGAACTCATTTGAAAATACGGAAATGTCAATCTTTTTAATGTTAGTCAAATAATAATCAAGAAGCATGAACCGGATAAAAATTGCATTAATATTGTATTATTTTTTTAATTATCTGCATTAAGCGTATATTAAGACTGTTTCATAACATTTTAAAACTGAAACTTACCTGTGCTATCAACGATTAGAAGAAAAAAGCTTTAAAAATATAAATGAAATGCATTTTAATAGGATTGTGTAATGAATGAAATATATTTATATATTTATCCTTATCTGGGAAAAGTCATCTATATGGATGAAACATTTTCAAATACATTGTTACATTCGTTAGTGTGTGTAAGGGCTTTAAAATAAATAGCTTCTTAATTGTTTTGAAAGAGCGACAAATGCATATATTTGGAAGAAAATAAAAACACCTTTTAGTATCTTTAATATCTTTATAGTTTTATATTATACCTTTTCGTAAAGATTATAATTGAATTTTCTGCAGCTTCATAAAAATTCAGAAGAAAATAATACAAACTTTTAGGCTTTTTGTAACCACATCTTTAGATATTAAAGTTTAAAAGTATTAAGTAAATTTTAAATTTTGAGTAAGAATCGCTTAAATGTATGTGCTAATTACAGATGTGGGAAAAAGAGAATTAAATGTGATGTAGGGAACGAAAGTTTGCTACATTTCAGCGTAGATTGAATTAAATTCTCTTTTATTTAGCTTTCTAATATGAAAACAAAGATACTCAAAATTCTATTTTTACACGTCTTAAAAAGGTTTTGTCAAATACGTTATTTTATAATAAATTAGTATTCCTTTTTATAGAAAATGAAAGTTTAAATCCTTTTTCCTTAAGACGTAATAAAGTCATTTCTCTTTTATTAATAAAATGAATAACCCTTTTTGTAAAATCTTTTTTTAAAGCTTCTGATTATAATATACTTTTGAACATATATTCTTTGAATTAAGAAATTTATTTTAAATGAAATATTATTTGTTGAAACATTACGTACTTAAAAAATTCTTGTCAATCGAACGAATTTTCTTTTATTTGAAGCATAAACAGCTTTGAGTGATTATTTTATTTTACGTCGTAATAATCATTTAAAAGCAACTTTAACAAATTATGTTATTGAACGTCCAATTTATCGTGTTTAATATATTGCTAATTTATCTGATATGCTTGTTAACAGATAAAGACTCTACTACAAAAACCTGATATACAGGTAACATAGAATGGACGATATACCACTAACTGCAAAGAGCAGCCTTTTGTAAAAGCATCAATGCCGAAGCATAAAATAAATAATAAGCATTTTAAAAGCGTAAAGGTTTTTGAGAGTACTCGCTTAAGAGACATCGCTGAAATACTCATAGCTTTCGAATCATCTGCATCATCTTATTCAAGATTTAATGACTTCATATCTCCCATGTTATTGTTCCAACTGAAGGTTAAAGAAGCTTCTAAAACAAACATTGAAACTGAATCTTAATGGATCTATCTCGAATATTCAGGAATATTCGAAATTCTTTCTATTTGCCTTCAAAGCAATTTCTCCATATGTTAGCCAAATTTGTTGTCATGGCTGAGGGAAGCCATTCAGTACACTATTTTGTCTGTAAAACGGTTTTAATTACTAAGAGACTTACTGTACAAAGAAACAACATTATAAATTCCTGATATCTTAATGTCTGTCATTAAACTAGAAAGAGATACCGTAAAATGTACAAAATTTTATTCAGTTTTTAAGGCGCTTTCTGTTAAAAGAATGAGGAGGCAAGATAAAATTATTCGCAACAATTAATTATGAAAACTAAAGAAATTATATAATTTGTTATGGTAAAAAATGCAATTCATAAAATTAGATAAATTAACATATTTTTATTGAACTACGTATTTTGAATTAAATAGTGATAATTCCAAAATATATTAGAAATGGAAGCATTAGTAATATACATATGGAAATAATAGTTTCTTTGAAATTTGTAATTTTTACTAAAAGGTTAAAAATTAATATTCTAATTGTTGTTTAAATACTTCTGAAGTTTTTAATAAAAATAAATAACCTTAATGGGAAATATATTATACGGTGCTTTAAATATTTTGCTTTTAAGAAATATCTGATGAATATAGTATTTTTATTACTTTCATGTATATATTTCATTTGCTTGTTGGATATAACTTTACTTTAATTTTGATCTACATCAGAATTTTTTCTATTAACTTATCTACATCATTTCTTAAAAAGAGAAACATTAGCATTTTGAGTCTTACTACAATCTTTCTTAACTTTTTTACTACAATTTTCCTTTTTTTCATTATTCAGAGAAAATTTAATCAATATTTTATTAAATTTTCTTAAGACAGACTATCTTAAAACTTTGCTTGACAGGTTTGCTCCTTCAATTTTCTTTAAATATTCCGATAACGTCACTCGAGGAGTTTCAGGTAAGTGCACGAAGAGGCGTTACTTGTTTGACATCTTAAGAATTTTTTCTAAGTTAACACGTTGTGCTAATGTATATGTAGTTCAAAACGTTTCATTCTAACCTTGGGCAAATTGTCTGTTTGCTCTCATTCGAAATCAGTTCTTTCAAAACATTTTTTGGGCCTTTTATTTATATTTAACCAAACTAGTAGAAGAATAGGAAGGGGGTGAACGTGATTCAACAACAGGTGTTCTTGAAATCAATGGTAAATCTGTTCTTAATTTAGATTCTTCAATAGAAAATGAAAGTATTTTCATTAAAAAAAGATTTTTCTATTGCTTTCGTGTTTTGAAAGGTATCTTTTCTTTCTTTCTTCAAACTTCAATTGATTGTATATTATCTATTTCTATTGGGGAAAATTTATCACTCATGTAATTTTATATTTTCAACTACTTATATTTCCACATTTTTTCAAAAATAGGTTTAATTAAAACCGTTTTTGAATCTGCAAAGAATACAACTGAAAAAAAATTGTCAGAGAAATATCTACAAAAAATAATATTTTATATAAATAATTCTTAATTTTGTATTATAAGATAATGCAAAAAGAAAGCTTATGTTCGTTGACTGGAATTTAACAATATTTAACATTTTGGTAACATTTTCATAATTTGGATTTCTTGGAATCCAGATAAAAATCAAGGAATTAAAGGAATTTCATTTGAATGTTTATCTTTCCGTTTATGTGCTTTATCAAAAATACTGCAAATGGATGGGTGAAATTTAGCAGCCGATCTTCACTTTAAAATTGTTGAACAGCACCAAATTTCGAACAAAATCAAGAAAGTATAAATTGAAAACTTTACAGATAACTGAAGGAAACTTTTGAAATTTTTTTACTATGGTATACATTTTCACCCCTAAGGGTACCTCGAAAAGAGGATCAAATGCTGCCAGTGCGGTGGCTGGATCTCCCCACAATTCAGAGTACAAATAGGTGGGGATCTGTCTTCTGTCATCGATGACGAGTTGTAATTCCTTAGGGAAGGGTTGTACCATGGTCGATGGCGGTCCTTAGGATTTAACCACAGTTCCTGCCAGAGCTGCTGTTGCGGCTGTTGATTAATTAAGTATACTTTATCCGTGGGCCTATGGGAGAATTGGAGAGTCAGTGATATGATTTACTATGATATTGCATTTTTTATTTTGCTTTTTTGACCAAACTACTTCATTTTTGTAAGTTATTTTCGTTCCTAACTTTTATACCAGTTTGTTACTACTGCAAACTGTCACAATAAGTTCTTACACACACACACACACACACACACACACACACACACACACACACACATATACACACACA
>JAOUZG010034239.1:1248450-1261811 GCA_026289955.1 Argiope argentata | reverse complement strand
CAACTTTGCTTTATTATATTTCAATAGAAGTGCAAACTTAGAATATACATTTTTAAACCCTCCGGATTCATTCAGTTATGATTGGAGCTCCATGATAATAGCGAGAAAATAATAGATGTCGTGTTTTATAAATATAATCAGGAGTTACAACAACATTATACTATATTTACAACATTGAATTAGCATTCCTTTTTTTCTAATCTTTGACTGTTACATACAAATAGGGTATATTGCTGGGTTGATGAATTTTCCACTTATTCTCATTATTTGTTAAGAAACCAAGAATAGCGACATATTTCTATTTATTTTTATATTCCTGAATCATGTCACTTTTAATTAACAAAAATATGAGTCTTTTAATTCAATTCAAATGCACCTATCTAGTCAGATAGCCATCTAATTACAAACTTTTGTAAATCTATTTTTTTAAAAAGAAATTCTAATTTGTTTTGGCTCTTAAATAAAACTATTTCTTTATTTAAATTTATGTAATTGAAGTCAATCATACGCAGCATTATGAACTGAATAAGCCTTTATAATGTGAGTACTTCTGGGGCCTTGAGGCTTTTTTTCAATATTTTCTATCTAACATAACTTTTTATTTTTATTCTATTGACGAAGGCGCTCCCTCAAATTTTAAATTAAATTAATTTTTTAAGTTTCAGAGCCCTATTCTAACAACATTCCTAATTAATTAACTTTAGTAAATTTCATTATGCGTTATTTTGTAATTTTAAAGAATATATGTTATTTTTATGTGTAACAAATTAGGCTAAAAGGCTAAATTGTTAAAAAGATTGTGTCTGTATTTTCTCTTTATTATTTTGTATAAAATTACTTTCAAATTTAATTTTGCCTTTTTTAAAACTCGATGCACTGGTACAAATCTTTTTAAAGTGATTTAAAAGTTTACACTCCCATTTAGATAAGGTACGACTTTTAAAGTTGTATTCATTGAAATTAAATTCAAATCAATATAAATTTATTTTAATTTGAAAGTTTGGGAAGGAGAGAATGGAGGGAGATCATAAGAGTTTTATCACTCAAGTTCTTAAAGAGCATGAATCAGTCCAAATTTTCATCAATTTTCATTGAAAATCAACTTAAGGAAATAGCACAAAACCAAAGATTTGAAGTATATAAGTCTATTTTTTATTGGAACTTAATGAAAATAATATAGAATCTAACATAAAATGATTTTAAAAATTAGAAATGGTACTAAATAGATTATCCTAAGGATATCTTTCCATGCAGTTTTTTTAGAAAAAGCCTCCTCCAATCTTCAAAATACTTTTGTCCAGTCCATTTAAGAAGATTAAGGGTTGCCCTCGCCTTTAAAAACACTGTAAATTTCTCTGCGAACGAATCTAAATGTGATATTCTTGTAGGGTCTGGCGCTTTTTTATTTGATTCTCTAGAATGTTTTCCATCAAATATGCTTTTTAGAAAATGAGCAGTTTTGTTTTAAGGTACACAAGAAAATATTTCGCATTGGGGTTTTTTAAGAAACAATCTTTCTTGAGACAATGTCTTGTCTCAAGAAAGATTGTTTCTTTTCTTATGATGAAAGTAAGCATCATCGAATAAATGAGGCATTAAAGTTTTTGCGCATACTAAATTTACTTCGTATTTTGCCCATTTTTAGAAAAAATATATCATATATGAAATGCCAAGAGACAGCATAGCAAACGTCAAACGATTCCAACAACAGATTTCACCGAATCTTTACTTTTTAGATTTCCAATAGCCAAAATATATGTTTTTGGAGTTATTTATATCTATTGAAATTATTTTCTTTATATACGCGATATAATGAATTATCGTATACGAAACAATAAAATAAAATGAATCATCGCATTCTCATATTTATATCATATACGAAATGCTAAGATAAAGCACTGCAAACGTCATACGATTCCATCTCGAGATTTCACCGAATCTTCACTTTTTAGATTTCCAAAAGCTAAAAAATATGTTTTTGGAGTTATTTATATCTATTGGAATTATTTACATAAACATTATATCCACGGATTTCGAGAGTTTTTTAGCATTGAGAATTTTGAAATTTTGATACAAGAAATAGATTATTGCTTCTTTATACAATTCATGGATACCAATAACCAACAAGTTAAATACTGAAATCGAATATGACAACAGCCTCCACGGCTCCAACGAGCATAAAATATGAAGAAACATATTTAAGCAGACCCTCTAGACTAGGGGTGATATTAAACAAAGTATAGCCCTCTCTCGATTTATCAGCGGACATATTGAAGGCCTCACTTTTCACCAGGGACAAAAGTATTTCCCGGACTGCCATTGGTGTAAGAGCGCTCCTACTTCTCCTACTCACATCTTAAACTGTCTAAATTTTACAAAGCATGACATAATCAAAGGCTCAGTTCTGTTTATGGACTTTTTGGAAATTGGGTTTTATGGAGATGATCTAGCAATGTTGGGCCATCTGGGAATAGTGACAACATATTTAACTGCTGGCCTCTTGTCATAGGGTTAGAGCGTCTTCCCCGTTATTTGGGAGTTTCGATTTTGAGTCCCGATTCGGACATGGTTGTTCTTCTGCGTTCTATCTCTAAGGTGTGGAAATCCCCCCCCCCAACCCAGTAAAAAGAGGCTGTGCAAACAATGTAACCAGTGGGTAGAAAAAAATCGTACTCTTGGCCCTAATTGGCGCTGCTACAAACAAGAGACGCTGATTAGGCTTATATAGGTTACTACCTAAGCAAGCTTGTCCATGGAAAGTGCCATAAGCAACAAGAATAACACATATTTGGTTAGTTTATCGAATTTTCTTCTTCTTCTTTTCTTTTTTATTTTATGAATTGGATTTCTTTCCTTTTCATTAAACTTAGCTGCTTAGTTCTTTATAAATAACTCTCAGTCGAAAGTTCTATTTCTTCATAGGTGAATGTAGCTATTAATGAAATTAAAAATGTTTTTTATTGCTTTTTTCAGCATTCGTATGTTGTAGGAAAACACATACAAATTTTGAAAAATGGATTACTCATTAAAATTTTCAATCAGTTTAAAAATGTTCTTTCTATTTTTTTCATAGATATAGAAAAAACATGGCTTTCTTCGTTTCTACTTTTTGACTCATCTAAATCAAACTGATTAAAAACATCCAAGCGTTAAGAAACATATCAGGTGATCTAGAGTAAAGAGCGAATACATTATCTGAAATGAAAAGAAAGCTGACTTTGATGCGGAATGTTTACTCCAAAATTGGGAATTTCTGCCAAATTCGGAATGAAATCCCTCATCGTAGTATCCTTCTGTCTGTCCGTCTCATTGTTTATCAATCGAATAGCTGAAAACACCACGAATTAAAAGAATGAAATAGGATATACTGCTTTAACGCCAAAATTGTAGTTAGTTGTGTTCCAAAATTTGATTCATGTGGATCAAAGGAGTGTTATTTCTTGAAGTATTGGTTGGTTTTTGAATATAGCAACTTTAAATTGCAAAGAACCACATAAATGAGAGATTTCAGTTCTATACATGTCAATTTTAGCTAAAATTTGGACCAAACTAACCAATGGGTAAAGATAGTAACGCATTATTTATTTTTTTCTTCCTAATATGAGCAGCACAGAGAAGATTTTGTAATTATCAAAAACTTGAAATTCGAAACCTTAACGAATCTCTATGTTTCGAAAACGTTTCGTATAACGAATCTCTCTACCTTAGTTAGAAAAACACATTTTTGCATAATGTCTGTCTATCCGTTCATTCATTTATCGATTGTTTTTTTTGCTTGTTAACCCTATTACTCATATACAATTTGAATAAGATCGATAGAACTTGGTATATGTACATTAGATCAACTTTGTAGACTTTTTTTTCTTATTTTAAATGAAATCTTTTCCGAGAAATTATGCCTGCCTGGTTGATGAAGTAAAAATGAACCTGAAAAATACAGAATATAAATAATTAGATAATATTTGCTACATAGATTTAGTTCCTAAATTGCAATTTCATATCAAACTTTGAGCTAAATCTATCAAAGAGTCAATCTGTCTGTTTTGTAACGTCGCATACATGTAAATGTGATTACTCATAATTGGAAAGACTCATTTCAATGAAATTTGATCTATAATCGAGTGACTATAATTGTAATTCCTTGTCAAATTTTGCATTCAATCTCCCAGAAAAAAGTTTCCAAATATGTAGCCATATGACACATTGAATAAAAATACTACATCAATATTTAGTAGATATTATTTGCGAATTTCACGCAACGTATTCGCTTCTTTACTCCATTTTTACTGTTTTATGTGGAGGGACATAGATAGGAGAGTATTCGTGACAACTTAGGAGATACAATTCCTGCTGGATATTGCAGTAGGAAGCGAAATACAAAACATCCCATGCCGTGTTAGTATGTAAGAAAGTCGAGAGAAGAACATTCTCTCTGATATGTAAAGCCTTTAATGATCTGGAATACTTCAATTAATAAAATTTTGACCTTGAAAGCAATTATTAACAGTTATACATTATAAAAATGTTTTTCTGCTAGTAGCAAAACTTATATTATAAAAATGTATGTTTTGTTACTAGCAAAAGAAATAACACAATTAACTACATCGTAAGAGGAAGGTTAGCTTAATCCCTGAAAGGTAAGGATATCTTCGTAGGGAAGAAGTATAGCGTCTCTACTGCATGTTTGAATGGTAAATAATTCTATTTTGTAGTATATGTGTGATTAATCTGGTGACTATTATTGGTGATTAAAAACTTATTATAAGCATATTGGTGACTATGAACTTATTATAAACATGTTGGTAATTAAAAATTGGTGATTATGAACTTATTGTGATTATGAAATTATAAACTTATTATAAACTATTTATTGGTGATTATGAACTTATAAACTTATTGGTGATTATGAACTTATTATAAACAACTTATTGGTGATTATGAGCTTATGATAAACAACTTATTGGTGATTATGAGTTTATTATAAAAATTTATTGGTGATTATGAGCTTATTATAAATGACTTATTGGTGATTATGCGCTTATTATAAAAATTTATTGATGATCATGAGATTATAAACAATTTATTGGTGATTATGAACTTAAACTTATTGGTGATTATGAATTTATTATAAACAATTTATTGTTGATTATGAATCTATTATAAACTTATTGGTGATTATGAACTTATCAAACAATTTATTGGTGATTAGAACATTATAAACGTATTGATGATTACGATTAATCACCATTGTTGATTACGAATAATAAAACATAATTATACATAATCACCGCTTTATTAAATTAAACATAAAATTTACTTTTACTATACAAGGAAACATTAAGTAACCTGACGTTTGAGTATTCAGAATCATATTAATTCAATGCATTTCAGAATAATTTTTCTAAGAAAAACCAATTTCAAATCAAACCCTAAAAAGAAATTACGTTCATGAACCGACGTCTGAGTGAATTTTCCTTTCAACAAAATAATTCTGGCAACATGAAAGACAAAACATTAAATTAAAATGGGGTTTTGAAAAAGAAGCAGATAAATCTGAAAGAGATAAATTTTTATCCGAGTTGAAAAAGAACAACAACCATGGAAAGTTCAATTCAATTCAATTTATCCATTCACAAAATGAAAGCATTCTTTTGGAGCTAAAGAAGCAATTAAAAATCGTTTTAAAAATGATTGAATAGAAAATTGACTTAATTAAAATATGTTTTTTTTTCTTATTTAAGGAAGTAATTGAGGGAAACAATTTTTAAGCGTATAAATTGTAAAGTGATTGAGATGCTGCGATTAATCAGAGCAAAAGCATAAAAATTAAAAATAAATGGAATCATCCAAACATCTTAAAAGAACTTAAATTTAACGAGTGAATAGATTCAGAAAATTTTTAAGTGCTTGTTCGTATGTTTAAATTTGTTTAATTAATTTTATCATTGAAAGAATTAAAAAAATATTTACATTTCTACTCTGAATTAAAAGCGAACGAATGAAAAGAATGAACGCAGATAAATTATTTTATTAATTCTTTGAAATATTTTAATTAAAGTCTCAATATTTTCTTACTAGTTCTTCTAAACCACATAATGGTAATTTTGGCCAGAGATCAATCTATTTAGTGTAATGTTTTATTTATTGATAAACTAGGAAAAATTAGAATCAAATGAGATTTTCTGTTCAAATACAACTCTCATATAAATATAAAACTTCTGGGGATTATTTATGTTCAGTTTGGAGGGAGATAATACTTGGCTCGAGTGGAAGACCCCATTATCATTTTAAGAAGATGTGGCTGTCATATCAATGAGGCAGTGTAGAGTTTGTCAGTCAAGAGATCTTGACGGAGTCCCAAGATCTAGAATTATCTGCAAGTGAACTCTATTTTGTTGGATAAACAAAGCTTACGTTTGTAGTACATATAAATTTATTTTTATTTATCTTATCTCAATTAGTTTTATTTTATCTTTTAAAATCCTATGCCATACAAAAATAACGTTTGAAATGCCAGCATAAGATATTAAATTATATACAAAGTTTAATCCAAATACTTTAACAAATTCATTAAAAGATTGTTGGATTCAAATGTTAAAATGGTTCAAATGTAATTTTAAAGCAATTATATTGTTAATTAAATTATATAATTTAAATTATAATACAATGATTTATACAAATAATTATAAAATTAGATAATTAAATCAACAAAGAAATCTTTTGTTTTAGTTACTTTTTTATTAAATAATTACAATTCATATGAATAATTTAGCTAAAAATTGTTGAATTTCACCAGAATTGAATTCACTTTCTTCCCCTTCAAGTGAAAAATACTGAAATCCCTAAATTATACACATTAAGTGACTGCCTGTGGATTACAATTCTCTTTACGAACTGATAAAATTCTATTTAAAGTATTAAAAAGGAATTAAATTTAATAAATGAATTAATATTTGAAAAAACTATTTTAACATCGAGTGCCATTCACTACAAGTTTAAAAAAATGTATTTAATCTTGAATGGATGAATAAAAATCTTATTAACGACTAAAAATTTGAGCAATTTTATATTGTATATATATATATATAGGGAGAGTGTGAACTAACAGCAGAAATTAAAAAAAAATATTCGAAGAATTTTTTTTTTGCTTCGAAGTGGGGAATGAACCTTTTTTTATAAAGCTGCAAATGTGAAGAATGTTCAGCAGCCTTCTAAATAGTTCAAAGATAAATTTTAAAAATGTCAAAATTATAAAAGGTTTTGTTTTTAGCAATTTTCTATGCTTTTCACAGCATTCAACCTTTTTATATTCCCTTTTCAATGGATTAATCACGTAATTTTAGCATATTTTTGCATTTGAGAGTTTTATAGATATACTTTTATTTGAAGAATGACATCATTCATATTGGCAAAAAATACAAACAGTGATCATGTACGTTAAATAAGGTTTGAAAGTAAAAAAATTGAAAAATGAAATTGTTTGAAAATCTTCTGAGTATATAAACTCGAATCATTGACAAAATTGCGAAGAAATATGTCTGAATATGAGTTATTCAGATATCCCTTTTTTATTAAGAAGTCACTACTTTCTTAACCATAATACTGATTTTAGAACGTTTGAAATGATTTTGTCCTAAACAAGCAATTTACAATTATCAGTTAATATACAAATATTGTTATGTTTATAAGCTGAAATCCCGAAAATAAATTTTGCATCACCAGAAAATCAGTTTTGTTTTGGCCTTTTTATCTAAAATGGCAATAGAAATTTTAAACATCGCATTTTATATACCATCTTTTTTCCAAAAGCATCTTTATTTTTTCCAGAAAAAACACGGTTAATGTATTTTTATAGAAAATAAATACATAAAAGTATACTTCAAAGGTATATGGGGTTTCTCTATATCGAAATGCCTTTGAAAATTGATTTTTTTCAAAATTAAACAAAACAAAAAAATATAAAAAAGATAGATAAGTTTATATATATCTGAAGCTCTGTTATTTTTTGAAATATCTAATATTTTGTGAAAATAATAAATATCGTTTTATTTTAATTTTTGAAATATTTGAAGCTTTATTTAAACGCATTCTTAGATAGAATTAAGAGTTCCCATTTAAGTAAAAGAAGATATTTTTACACGGTCAAAATTTAATAAAATCTAGAAACATTGCTGGATAATTTACTCAAATTTGAAAAGATTCATTGCAAATATAAGAAGAAATTATAAACGAAATTGGTTCATTTTTATTTTAATACGACGAAACGAAAAAAATTGCGAAAAATATTTCTATCTTTGACAAATAAGACAACAGATGTTTGAATTAAATTTAAAAGTATTAAAAAATATAAAGTGTTGCGAACTTTTCGACTTAAGTTAAAATAATTCACGTGTCACGTGTCTGAAAATTCTAAATTATTACTTAAACATAATTGTGTAAATATATTCTGTAAATTGTATTAACAACATGTATAATTTCATTCAGAATCAGAACAAATTGGATATTAAAAAAATTTATCCAAAAAGTAACCATTTTAAATATGTTCAAGAATTTCAAGTGTTAATAAATTCCACGTAATTATTTGCACTCTTATTGAACATAATTTATATTGGAATGATCTGAAAGCGAAGGATGACGGGAAATATCATATCATATTACGTCGATTTTACCTATAAACTAGAATAGAGCCCTATATATTTGGAAGGTATTAAAATCGGGTGAACGGAGTAGGTTCATATTTTAATTTATTAAATCTAAGTGAAAAAGGAAATTTAGTAACTCTCTTAAAGTCTAAATGGTTCCTTTCTTATTTTTTTGACATAAAATTACAAGGAATACATAACACATGAGACATGGTTGAGGGAAATTAACAATGAGCAATCTTACATGAATCATGTGAGTACCAGTGGATTCTATTGCATTCCTTATTATTCCAATATAAATGGAGTTAAGAAATATTTCCTAATTCAAAAATAACTAAATAAATAAATTTATATTTAGTTTTTTTTAAATCCATCGCTCTGAACATGTATTCCAATCTTTTTGAAGATTTTGATTTTGATTTGAATGATCCAATGAAAAACATATTTTCTGAATTTCTAATAAGTAAATGAAATTTGGAAGGAGAAAATTTTCAAAACTTCGACTAAGCAACTTAGGTAAAAATGTTGAGTAGTTTCTGAAATCTTAGTCGATTGTTTATTGTAGCCATATGGATGAGTTTGAAAGGCACACATAAATGTCAATTATCCTAAGTTTCCTTAACTCTGAGTAAGATTGATTTTAAACTCAGTTTCTTTTTCAAGAAAACTTCTATATCCTGGAGGAGTGTATTCCAAATGTGAAATATAATAATCAAATCAACTTGCCTAATAAAAAAAATACAACATTAAATTCGAATTAAAATCAAACATTCAATATCTCTTACAAAACAACTTTACGTCAATTTTAAACCAAAATCGACAGGAAAATAAATTATTTCTTTTTAGTGAAATACTTTTTTGGATTATGTTTTTATTAAACTAAAACTGCACTTCTATCGTAACAAATTTCCCTTGAGCTTTTTTGTTGGTTTAAACAAATATTGAGGAAGTTTCAAAAGCAATCTCCAGTATCAATAAACTGATCGAGATGTCTCTCCAGGGAAAGTAGAAAGAAAACAGATCGCATCAAACTCTTCTTTCGAATTCTGAGTCAGTATTTCTAGTGAGATGAAAGCAATTCACGTTAATGACAGAAATACACGATCCATTCTACATCGATCAATCTTTAGAACAAAAATATGCTATTTCTATTTATGGCTAAAAAGTTTTCTGTAAAATATAGAAAGATGAAAGATTTTATGTTAAAGATTCGTTAAAAGATATTTTTATCAAACATAATGTAGATGGCAATTTTGCTGAGTGAATTTGTGTCATTAATTTTTTAAAAGCGCAGCATTTCGTATAATTGCTTATAAATCGAAAAAGTAATATTCAAATCTGTTGAAATCAGTACAAAAACATAAATTAATATTCTTAATTATTGATTCATCTTGGAAACTTTAGAAGACAATTATTGTTGTAAAGGTTCATTGTGTTTAAACGGCACATTTATGATGTTGTCAGATTAACCCTTCTTTGCATGATTTATATGTAAAATAAATCAAGGAGATATATATGATGTTGTAGATTAAATGAAAAATGTTTAAGAAATCCCAGTATAAATATATAATATAAAATATTTTTAAAAAAAAGTACGGTGGAAATGTCTATAATCATCCAAATTTGAATATTAAACTCAGTACAAAATCATCGATGTCCCTCTCTTCTAAATTTCATCACTCATTATTTTTTCTATTAGGAAAAAATTATCAGATTAGTTATAAAAAGTATTCAACAAATCGTACATTTCTACCGACTATAACAAACAGCGGAATTACAAGTTTAAATCCTCTATGATGATTGTGGTATTTAATTTTTTGTTACAGATACATTCCTCATAAGTTGTGAAAAAAGTTGCCAACAACAAAATAATTTTCAGTACATCTGTTTTGAGTACAGTTTTTATTTTAATAAATGCTATGAGTTTAGTTTAATAAATGCTATGATCTAAATTTTCATCATCATACAAAGAAGGTTTAAAGAAGTTAGAAACAACTCTGATAAAGGAGAGCTTCCGATACATCATTCAAATTATCGATTATGGATTAAAGTATAGATTAATAATATATGGTATGAATTAACATTCTATGGATTAATTTTGCAGTAAGAAGATATATATGATGTAAATACATTTTAAAATCAGAGAAAATATATTTTATACGATTTTAATATGCTTTAAAGACCCCAAAATTATATTCTTTACGATGTTACTGAATTCGGTTTGGAAGAAGAGTTATTTTTTCATTTGCTTTTAAAAATGAAAACATTTATATCTCCTGTTCTTTTGATCCTTTAAAGGCACTTTCAACATCCTCCACATTAATTCTAAACGAGACCATGCTTTACAGCTGAATACCAATTATGGTAAAAGTGAGTGTCCCTTTTTATTAGCCAATATATCATCGATCATTATTTAATTATGAGCTTTTGTTGTTTTGAATCGAGATATAGTTCTTTCCTATTACTGTAATGTACTGCTGAGAATGTCTAATGGAAGCTTTTGTGAAAGAACTCTCTTATTTTTGAAAGTTAACAAAATATTTGTTTGTAGCTTATTAAACTTATTATTATACTTTTTAGAAACTCTTTAAGAATATATTGCAATGAAATACGAGAACTCTTCGCTTTTTCCTCGTGATTTAATTTACATATGTAGCGAATATAATAAATCATTCTTTATTTATTAATGCAATAATCATTCTTCAATATTGCAAAATTATTGCAAATAAAAGCAGGAATTTTTTTGTGATAATTCTCGAATTAAGAGAAAAATAAACCTTAGAGAATTAGAGATACATTTTTCATGTTTAAGCACACTGTTATAAGCCCATTTAAATGAAAAGAAAATTTGCATCGAAAAATAAAAATTCAACAAAGAAAAAAACTGTTGAAATTGTGACGCTATCTAGTTTATCTTGCTCTAGTTCTGTAAGAAAAAAAAGTTATAGCCTCATAAGATACCATTATACTAAATATCTGTCTGAAAGATCTCAGGCTAAACCTTTTCTAGAAAGTAAAAAAACCATGTGATTGGAGATAACGCACATAAGCACATTCTGCTGAAATTTTTTTTCTGTAGTTTTATCCGTCTTCTTTTGAAGCAAAAACGTTTGCCGATAAAAAAGTCACTCAAACTGAAAAGCAGGGATTTATTCTGCAAAAACATCTCAAATCTTCTGATGTCGGGGGATATCCCTCAAAACAAGAAACCAATGCGTTATTTGAGGAAAAGGAAAGTAGAAAGCGGAACAGTTTGATACGAAGGATCAAGTACGTGACATTCGCATCGAATTATTTTACAATTTTTATTTCCCCAGAAAAATTTCACGAGTTATATATCGATATTGGGGATGTGAAACAGAATGTGCTATTTGGAAATTTTTATAAAAGTACCAATTTTTTAAAAATGGCTTTATTTTAAAAAATTGATGCATTTGTAACATTTATATTTTTAAAACGATATATTTGTGCCATTGCACCATTTAAAAAATAGAACAATGGGGCAAATATTTAGTTTTCTTTATTAAATATATTACATAATAATCTTTCAAATCATATTTATCAATCCTTATTATTAATAAAATATAAAGTTCTTGGTTCAGAAAATTTGAAACAAAATCTACAATCAGTGGAAAGTATATATGATATTAATAAATTTACATTTCAATCATGGAAATGAAATTTTGCAATGTTTTTTTTCATTTATTAAAATGAGTAATTGAAATAAGAATTTTTACACAAATAAAAAAATTATTAGAATTTTAATATGACATTCTATCCGATAAATTTTAAATTAGTTATAAGATTTTTAATTTAAGTTATAATTTTTTTCTACTACTAATATTGAAGATATTGCACAAAAATTTGTCTACAAAGATAAAAGCTGGTCTACAAAGATAAAACTATCCAAATAATTTAAACTTACAAAATTTATATTAAAATTTATTTTATATGATTAATTTCAATATTGCATGCGTTTTATTGATGAACTGAAAATTTTAAATGATTTGTTACTGTAAATTTCTTGTATAAATCATAAGAAATTGCTGTATAAAATAATTTGCAGTTTCATCCAATCACAATAATGTATAATAGTGTATTATAATTAATTAAAATACAATTATTCAAGTAATAATTAAAATGCTTTTAATTATTTAAATACATGTAATACATTTAAATATGTATTACGTATATTAATATTAATATATGTAATACATTTAATACAATAAAGATGTATTGCAATTTTACCCTTGCAAACAATTAAACTAAGTAAATAACAATCTTTAATTATATAAGCAAATTTTAATTCACTTTTAAAAAAGCCAAAAGAAAGTTTTGATGTTAAAATTTGGAAAGTTAAAGGATTTTGATTTGAAAATTTAAAAAAATGTATTTCGAACCTTTATTTAAACATCTGCAGATAGCAATTATTTTCATTCCTAGCATCATCACATCTGGTGGTTATATACCTATTCGGCAATGCGTCACTCGGTTTTGATATTTTTTCTTTCATAACAATAATAACTAGTCTTAATATAAATACTAATGCGTATTAAGTAAGAAAAATTCAAATTATAATTCGCTAGATGATAATGATTCATATTTATGAATATTTGTTGGAGATTAAAAGTTAATGTGAATTAATAGCATCATTTATTAAAAATATTAGAAATTAGATATAAGATTATGTTTCTATACCAAAAGACGTTTTTTCTTTCT
>JAOUZG010034239.1:1223385-1238450 GCA_026289955.1 Argiope argentata | reverse complement strand
GGTGAATATTTATATATATTCACCAGATACTTTTTTTAAATGTGAGTTATAACAAAATTTATGGACGAATACAGAAAATTGTCCTTTCATCAATAATATTACTATTTACAAATTTAATATTGAATGAGAATTATTAATATTAATGAAAGATTTGTTATTCAATGAAACATATAATGAGAATAGTTGGGAAATAAAGACACAAAGCTACAAATACTGCAAATCTCACAAAGAAGTAAATTCACGTGTCAAGTATTTATTAAAAATGTAGAATATACAAATTGAAGTTTGTTAAAAAATGTTCAAAAGAAAGCGCATTAATTAAAAAAAGATAAACAAAGTATTTTCAACTATTTAATTCGTAAAATACTTGCATTGAGATTAATAAAGAACTAGATGCAAGAAATATTCATAGTTTAAAAAATAGGTTGCTTTGATCTTCATTTATTTACTTTGCTATTTGAAAGCATTTATTCTTAATTACTTTATTATATTAGTTTTTCGATTCGCAGAATAAAGTTTCTTGAATATCTTATAAAGCATATCTTAAAAATTTTTAGAATGAAAATATGTTTATGTGAATGAAGACACATTTTTATACTATATCATCTTTCTTCAAAATAGAATTTTAAATGACCTGAATGCAAATAAAAAATGTAATGAATGAACAGGAAAAGAGATTACTAACTGGTAAAAAAATATAAATGTTTTTATTTTTAAATACTTCTGAAAACTTTCTAGAAATTTTCTTTATTTAAAATAATAATACATTTTTGAAATAATTCTTTTTTAGGAAGTACTATTGAAAGCAGAGAAATTTTTCGGAAAAGGTCACAAGATTTAATACAGAAATAAACTTTGTTTTATAGGAAAAAAAAGAAAGAAAGATAACGAAAGTTGCTTATCGTAAAAATTCTTAAATAAGGATAGTTATTTTAAATTTAAAAAGAATTCGTTTTTACATACGTATATGCTAGATACAACTCGAATTTTTTGTTACTTTAATTGAAATCTTAATAAAAATCAGCATCAATTAATCAAATCATATGGATAATTAGAAAAATATCCTTATAATATATATTTAACCTGATATTACATTTTTATTTATTTACTATTTGAAAGAAAAAGAGTTTTCCTTCAAAAAATATAGTTTCTGAAGTGGTGATTAATAAAAGATAATTTATTATTTTCAAGACATTATTTTATTGGATCTTTTTCAAAAAATTAGAATCTAATCTATTGTGCTTTCTTTCTAAAGAGTTTTAATTTTGCTCATTCTTTAATTGTAGATTGATTAAACAATGAGGCTTTACGATTCTTTTTTTACTGATGCTCATTCAAGTGATAAATAGTCTTAGTTTAGCTTCCAAATTATTTATATTTTTTAATAAGACGGGGATCTCCTATTTAAGCTACGAGTAAAGGAATATTATTTCTTGAAACGAATATATCTCCAGAAAAATAGGAATAGAACAAAATTATATTTCTCAACAATTTTATATCGTCGTCTTGAAACCCTTAGAATGTTTAGCAATTTTAAATACCAAAATCTCTTTTTCTATTCCATATACATAAAAATATCTGAAATTTTCAGCCATTGATTTATATGTCTGTGAAAAGAGAGGATTACTTTTTCTTAATAGGTTTTCAAAAGTAATTAGAAGGCACAACATAATGTTGCCATAATTTTTAATATTTTTCTTTATGGTGGACATTTTAACAGATAAATATATTTAGATATGTTTTAAATGATAACAGGGAAAATTTTGTGACGTATAGATGTCTAATCAACATTTGCTAAAGACGATTAAATATAAAGAGGTTTTTAATAGCTAGATTACGAGAAAAGATTATCTTTAGTCTTGGCAGCCTCATTTTCCTGATTTGGCATCCGAACATAATCCGGCAGTTGATATTTTGACAAGCTAGAATTCTTACTTGGGTGTGATGAAGACAGTCTTGTTTAAGTCATTCAAAAGAGGCGGCATTGCCGAAATTAAGTTTTTTTCATTTCTTTTTCAATTTCTTTTTTTATTCCATATTATTTTGTCTTCTCTAGTGGACTGATTTCTTTTTCAACTCATTTAATAGGTTTTTCCTCATTAATCAATTTGAATGAATGATGCCCTTTAAATGAATGAACTCTGTAATTGCTCTTTCTTTTTGATATAAAAAAGCAGATATATAACAATATTTGATATAAAAACATACTAAAAACTCTCATTTCAATGTTCGATTATTCATTCATCATTTCCTTTCATCAAAAAGAATTACAAGAAATGAAATAATTTATTTCATTTAATGAACAAAACTATTGATTATATGTTAATATTATGGCTGTCAGCAATACAACAATGAGTCTTTCTGACAGGTTTATTCAAGATTTTTTCCAACTAGGTGTTGTTAAGGATAGTGTTGAATCCCTAGTCATTCAATCCGGTTTAGTTTGGTTTAATTTAGTTATATTAACCGTTTGAGAGCGGAAGAATACTTACCTTTGCGGCAAGTGAACTGCAATAGCGCTTCACCGCACCCTAACGGTTAACATCCCATTTTAAAGCAAAAGTAGGGCTATTTTGGGATAGATCTTTTAATTTTGAGCCACGGTCAGATGACGAGACCGACTCCTGAATTGGCATCCCCTATCAAGCTTAAACACCACACCAGCGGGAGGACCTTTCGCCAAGAAGAACTTAATTAACCTCAGATCAGTTTACACGACGATTCTTCGATGGAATCGGGTCACGCACTTAAAGCCCTCTGGTTTCCAAACCCCAATCTTATCCCCAAGTCACCACGGTGTAAACTGTTAATAAAATCACATATGTTATTTTAATGGCGCTTGTCATGGACAAGCTTGGTGATGCATCAGCAACTTTAAGCTGAAAAGAGTGTCTCTTGTTTTGAATTAACGCCAACTAGGCTAAGAGTACGACTTAGCTACTTATTTATCTCACATTTGCTCGCACAGCCCCCTTTTCACAGGGGGGAGGGCATATTCACTCACCTTACAGATAGAAAACAAAGGAACAACTATGTGTGAACCGGGACTCGAACCCGGGATCGCGGAGAAGACTATACCCCTATGTCAGAACGTCGGCAAAATCATGCATGCTATTAAATAAATAGCATTATAGAAGTTACAGAATATTTGAGAGGAATAGGAGAATTTAATGGAGGGGGAAAGGCATAAAATGGGAATTTTTCTGATGACTTATAATTTACCATATCCAAATTGATTGCCGTCAGAGAAATTTTAAGTTGCAAAACCTTTTGTTGATTAAAATAGATAGTCTTGAAGAATAGAATTTTGGAAATAAAATGTTGAATTTTAATATATTCTTTGCAGAAATTAAAACAAAACAATAACCTATCTCTATTTTGCATTTAAAGTTAGTTACATTTGCATTTTACATTTACATTTTCATTTACACTTACATTTGCATTTTATATTTAAATTTTCACTTCGATTTGCTCTTTATAACATTTTAATTCAACCACAACAAAAAATTGGACAAATGCAACAGTACTCTAACTTATATAGTTCTCCGCATGTTATAAGTTGAAACCGTCTACAAAGAATTCAAAGTATTGTATATTGATCATAGGAATCATGAGGACCAAACGAAAAAATCAGCTATCATATCAGTCAATTTTTTAAAAACAAATGACTCAAATAAAATTAAGTCATTGAACAAACGAGATAGAATATTATTACTATAGCAACAAGTACCATTAGCATACTAATTAATTTAAAGGCTATTGAAATAAATTGGTATGTTTTTGCTTAAATTAACGAAAATTTGGATCATTGGAATGTAAAATAAAATAAAAATGAAGAGTTTGAAATATATGCTGATATATTCAAGGGAGATAATCCGATAAGATCAAAAAGTACTCGCTAATTTCAACATTAGCAATGAAGTGAGGGACAGATATTATAGAGAAGAAACATGCGAAGTTAATTTTAAAAAAGTAAATATGGTTTTTAACATTAAGGCATTGATTAAAAAATGATTGAAAACAAGGTAAATGTGAAATGAGTCTGGTAATGTAGTCCACAAAATTTTTCAAAAGATAAATATAAGGGGAAATACTTTAATGCTTAGCTAAAAAGCTTATTCCGTGTCATTTTCATATTCGAAATTTGAAGTATTTGCCACTTTTAGTTTTTAAATAATCCAATAAGTGATACAGAAAAGACAGCGAAACATCAAAAATACTAGCAAACTCACAACAATGTCAAACTCACTCAGCTGTGTTGATGTTTTTAAAAATGGCAACTCTAGAGACGTTTCCCCATCCGTTGTGCTTTTAGCTAAAGTATTCTAAAGCTTCTATGAAGGTATCATCAATGCATGCCACGTTTTCTATTATATGGCATTCTGAAGATTTTTACTTCATTCTTACCTGTAGTAGTACTGAAGATAAATGTAAAAAGGCTTTTCCTTCAGTAGTGCCTTTCCTATCCTTTACTTCACACCGAGAGGAACTTATTGATTCACATCAAAATCTGTCCCGCACCATCCATTTCAGCCATTGTTAAACCTTGATAAAAATAGGTATTTCGGGAAATATATTGAGATAAAGAAAATCTAGAGACGGACCATTTTTCCTTCGGGAATAAAAAAAGGATTTTTCGTTGCTTTCATATTAAATATAATACTTTTGAGTTGTTTGCTGTTGTAGTAAAATCCTGTTTTTGAATTCAGTTTTTTCCTCATGTATTTTCAATAGCATTCAACCCAGTCTTTTGCTTTCAGTATTGAAACTGATATAAAATTAGGTTATTGAAGATTATTTAGAAATTGTTTTGATCTGAAAGGATGTTTTTAAACCTTTAACCTTTTCATAAATCGGATAAAACTGAAACATGATGGAGTTGTAAATCGAAATGCTTAATAGTAGTTCATAAAAAATTTTCAATTTAGCCAAACTATTCAGAGTTTACCAATTTTCTGTTCCCTTTAATGTTTAGAAAAACTTAAAACACCATTTATTTTTAACAATTTGACTTGAATGTGATTCAGTTCTTTCGGTTTAAAATTTTGATAGTTAGAATTTTTTTTATCACTTGTATATATTTTCACACTGATTCTTTCTCTGACAGCATTTGCAGAATGAATTATTTTCTTTAAATATCAAACTATCAGTTTTTACTATGCTTTATTTACATGATTGCAAAACATAAATCGTTTGTTCAAGAACCAATGCCATTATTTTGAATGGCGTCCAAATACCGGTTTCAACAATATGAGAATGGAGTCAAAGTGTTCAACAAATCGCAGAGATCTACAAGTTCTGATATTGATTTTTTTTTAAGCGACGTCATTTTTAAATGCCCGTTTAAAATTTTTTATTGACGTTTCGTTTGATCCTCTTTGAGGTCCTAATTCTGTAATACAATAATTATATCTTAATTCTGCCTATTTTAATATTGACTTGCAACCAAATATCTTGTTAAATCAAAATGTACTGATTATGAAAAGTGTATATTATTGATTACAATGTTATTACGTATTACTGATTTGAAGGTTTTGGACAAGAATTTCTTTATAAAAAACAATATCTAGTTTTCTAGTTGGGAAAATTTCACCAATAATTTTTCTTTATTTGTTCATATAGTTATTTCAAATTTTGTTTCATCCTTTGTATCTTTGCCATATATATGACTTTCAATCTACTTTTTTGCCCTATAATTGTTATAAAATAAATAAGATTTAATTTTATGGTTTTAATTGATTTAGAAAATTTCACTTATTTAAAGTAAAAAAAAAGTAATGGAGGCATCTGGCTTATGGGTAGCGCGTCTTCCTCGTGTTCTGGAAGTCCTGGGTTCGAGTCCCGGTTCGAACATGGTTGTTCTTATATTATATATGTGAGATGTGTGAATGTGCCCTTCTGTAAAAAGGGGCTGCGCAAGCGAATGTGATGAGTAGATAAGTCATACTCTAGACCATTTTTGGAGCTACCTGAAACAAGAGACGCACCCTCGACTTAAAATCGGTGACTGCGTCAGTGAACTTGTCCATGGCAAGAGTGATTATAAACAACAACAATTTCAAGAAGTAGGTTGCAAATAGAAATTTTGTTCACAAAAACAGAACATTTGTGTTGTTGTTGTTGTGTCAAATGGCACTTGCCATGGACAAGCTCGCTGCTGAACCCAGCAGCAAATTTAAGCTGAATGAAGCGTCTCTTGTATTTGAGTAGAGCCAACTAGGACCAAGAGTACGACTTTGCTACACACTCACCACATTCGCTTGCACAACCCCTTTTTACAGAGGGGGCACATTGACACATAGCACACAGAATAACAACCATGCCCGAACCGGGACTTCCAGAACACGAGGAAGACGCTCTACCTCTGTGCCAGCAAGCCAGCACAGAACATTTTGCTTATATTTAAAACCATTTCATTTCTGTTGATGATTTTAATGCCTTTAATGCTTGTATTAACATATATTTTCAGTACCTGATCTCCCTTAATGATTTTTATCGATGCATTTTTTAATCATTCAGATAAAAAAATTTATTACCAGGTTCACAAAAAATTTGAAATTGCTGTGAATTTTAGAAAATTTTTGGGTCATATCATAACGTTTTTAAGTATTATAATTTTAGATTATAGAGTTTAAATATCATAATCCGATGCAGATAAAATCCAACCTTCAATATGGTTTAAGATTCAACTTAGGAATAGCATTCCATTCTAACTTCTTTTACAAAGAAATATGAATAATATTCGTAATATTTCAACTTTAAACAAAAGGAATTTATGCGTATTGACATTTTCTAACCGAACCGAAAATCTGTTGGCCGCTTTCAACTTTAATCTCATTTTAGGGCACATCCGAATTGAGGGCTCTCCAGATAACAGCGAACTTTTCCACTCGCACTCACATTCCTCCAGGGACTTAACGAAGCGAGCTGCAATTATGCATGCAAATCACTTTTACCCGTGGCTGGAGGAAGATTGTCCTTACGAGGGTGATTTTTACTATCTTTTAATTGCACGGGATGCCTTTTCACGAAAACTTCTTGAAGGCTGAAAGAGATTGGAGACATCTTACTTTCTCATAAACGAAGTATAAAGAACATATTGTAATTATAAAGTCTTCGAACAAGAGATTTTGATAATTTCCATTTTTAGAATATGTCTGCCAGTCTATTTATCTGAGACAAATATAGCTTTAAGATTGACAATTGAAACTTGGCATATTGTCTTTACACTAAGTTTGTATATTTCTATCAAATTTTGAGCGAAATACATTCCGAAGAAATACATCTATCCAGATGTTCGATTATAAGTTAACATGATAACTAAGAAACGAAGAAATATAGATAAATAAAATTCAGCCAAAAGATTTAATGGCATTTACATATTAGACCCTCTTCGCCAACTGTCGCCAACAGTTTAGTAACTCATTGGTGACGGATTTAAATTTGGCGATAGAAATCAACGGATCACACCATTGCCGGATTGCCTTAATTGATGGTTTTTTCAACTCATTGGCGACAGCTTCAAACTTGGCGATAAAGTTGGACGGTCTAATACGTAAGTACCGATTTAACATCTATAATGTAGATACCTTTAAAACTATGAGACAAATTGAGGAAAGGATTTATCTTCTGCCCGGCTACACTTTTTAAAATCATGTAAACGCAATAACTCAAAAACGCAATGACAAGCGCTTCTATAATTATCTGTAATAATGGGCCAAATTTTGATGTAAATCGATTTAGAAGAAATTGATTCTAAAACACAAATTCGATTTTCGTGTACTATTAAACGCATGCCTGGGATCATCATCAAAACACTCACCAAGGATCTCAAGATTTAATCAGTAAAAAGTCCTAATTCGTACCAAAGATTGCTGTTCCATAATCATTGTACGATAAATGCTATGTAATGTGTTCTCTGCCTTACCCAAAGGTCCATAATTTATTAAGCTTGGAGAATAACATCTATTTATATTAGATAGTTTGCGAGAAAGTTTTGTGAAAAACCCTTTCAACTAGTTATTTTTATCTCTTGTTATCCGCTTTGTAGCGAAACATCACAGAAAGTAATCTTTCATTTAAAGAGAATTTTTGCCAATTGGCTATAAGAATAAACAATAATCCTATAATTGGTAAAAGGTGAACAGATAATATTTAATGATTCCTAGACAATTCCTATATTAAATGCGTCATTCTGTTTATTTGCTCGAAAGAACTTAAAAGATTATATTTAATATTACTTAAAAGGCTAATTGTTATTCTGAAAAAAATGCTATATCTAGATTTTTTATATAGTTCTTTGATCTTTTTTAGTCATATTTAGTAAAATATCTTTGATATGCATGCATTTTAAACAAAATAAAAATTTAACATATTCTATTATTAGATTACAAAGTTGTAAAGTCTTGAATAATGTAAACTTAGATAATTTTTGTGACTTATTTTAAGGAAAATACTATTTAACTAATTCTCCAAATGGCCGTACATTGGTTTAAGGCATTAAAATACAAAGCCTAGTAACTCGATTGATTCCGCTATTTTATTATAGAACGTTAATTTTTTTCATAAAATGTTCATATGTAAAAAATAATTTCGAATTATAAATAAAATAACCATGGAAATTGTAGATTAAAGAAATTGATTCTTGAAGTGAGAAAAACATTTCTGACATGAAACGCGTCTATCTTTTGACCTATCTTTTGTCTATCTTTAAAACATTTACACCAAATGGGTAAAAATTAAATCTCTAATAGCTTATTGAAATCCATAAAATTTATCTTATTCGTAAATTACTATTAAATTTTGAACTCAATCCATCCAGAGGAAGTTTCTTTTATAATTGAACTCAGTAACTAGAAAATATGAGGAGCTAGAAAGCATTGACGCACAAGTTTAATATCTAATATGCAAATACTTATAAAATTAATATTGTGCCAAATTTATCATAAGTTTGACTATCAATCTATACTGTACGTAAAAGCAACAACTCCAAAAAGGATTGGCTTAATTATATGGAATCAGTAAGTGATAAACAACTGTAATTACATGCCGAATTTTAACTTCAGTTAATTGAAAAAAGGCGTCGAAAATACAAATTCTCATCATAGATTCATTAAAAATACTAGATTATCTCCAAATGTTTTCAAAAGTATGGCATTTAAGGATTTGTAATTTTATATGGCGAGATGAGAATATAACGTTTATTGAAGAATTTACGAGAAATATTTAGGGAGCGTACTAACACTGTTATTTATTTACTTTTTTCTATTGCCAGGAAAACAAATCGTATGGCAATTAATTAACAGGACAAACATAGCTATACGTGCTAATACTTAACTACGCGCTATTTTAAGGCATACTGTAATATTCCTTTTTTTCCTTTTGAGATATGCAATGTGTTTCTGATTCAAATCATTCTTAAATTGGCATTTTTTAGAACTAAATTGATTTGAGAAGCGACCTCTGCACGTTTTTGAAACTAATTTGATTTTGATCTCATAATCAAGCCCTAACTTTATTACGAGAACTCTAACTTTAGTAAAGAGATATCAAAACTTTCACTTTATTGCAACTATGTTTAAAACTAGTGTTGCGAGAGGCAATTATTTACTTACGACTGGAATTCGGAATGATATTCTTGATGGGTTCTGTTTTTCCAGAGAGCAAAATCTACTTGGAAAATGGTTTTGTGCTGGAAAAGTGTTCTTCGAATATGAGATAACAGGGATTTAGACATCTTTCTTTTAATATTTATGACTGAGAGCCATAGATTTAAATTTTATTATCTTATTTCATTAGATGAAGTTGATTTCTAAATAATAAAATTATTTCAAATGTTTTGTTAGTATTTGTATAATAATTGGTGTAAAAATGTATTTTCTAAAACAAGTTTAACATTTTCTGAACTTTTAATATTTCGAAAACAATAGTGTTTCTCCCCTCTGATGCTATTTTTTGACGTGTGGATCATAGCTGATGCGTTTTCATTCAATCCCATTACCTACCTAGATAACTATTTTCTACACTATAATTAAGAGAAATTAAAGTCACACCAAACTCGCCCATAGGCACACCGATTTAAACCATAAAACCGAATGACCAGTCCACCACAACAGCAACGCCGGAGGGAACTGTGTTTGATTCCTAAGTGCCATCACCGGCCACGTTAAAACCCTTCCTGTAGTAAGTCATCCCATCATCGATGGGAGGAGTTTAACCTCCACCTATTAGTGTACCCTCCAGAGCTTGTGAGATCCAAGCACAATGACGGAAGCATCTCATTTCGAGGTCCTCCCTCCAATTGGGGATTAAAATAAATTAAAGAAGGATAACCCGACGAGGATAAAACAATATGAATACCATGGTATATATTATGACAGTGAATGTGATAATGCTTTAAGGGGAAACTACAATAAAAGGTAATTTATAAAAATTTTAAAACAAGTATACCTTATTCTATGTCCTTTCGTCTTAACAATAGAAATAAAAACGGCAGAAGCAGTATGTTCTTTCGTTCCATACAACAACAACAACAACAATAAAAATAAAATTGTACAAAACTGTTTCGCAGATTCATTTTAATATTTTGTCTTCGTGGGACCATGAACAACAGTAGGCATATTTCTATGTAAATGTATTCTATAACAAAATGAAACTACTTTTATAGTTCATGCAAGCAATTTTTTAATTTCCTTTTCCGTTTCCTATATTCTAATTAATTTTCCGAGAATTTTGTTTTCAAGTCTAACTCGAAGAATATTCTTCATATATCTGGATACCTATTAAATAGAATAAGCACCAGAAAGAAGAACTTCAAAAGGGCTATCTTCTCATTCCTAATTTTTTTCTAGATACATTTCTAGATACCTAATTTTTTTCTAGATAATATGTATGGAAAAATTTCATTACAAGTTCTCTTATACTCAAGAATTTTTCTTATTTTATTAAAATAAAAGTTATTCATGCTCATAAAAAATTGCAAAATATTTCAAGACTATTTCAATTAGACTGATTACTCTTACAAAGAATTGATATAAAGAACTATTTATTTTTTTATTATAAGCAAATCTTATAATTTTAGATTTAGAACAGTGGCATCCTTTGAAGGAAAACATATTTACGCAGAAGATTCCTCAGGAATTGAGATTTTAACAACAATGAAGTAATAAGTTTGAATTTGAATGCATTTCATTGATTTGATAATTTAATTAACTTCTCATTGATTTACATTAAAAACTTTCTTTATTCATATATTTCCTTCTTAATTTTTTCTTTGATTGAAAGTTTAATGCATAGAAATTATAAAACATTAACTTTATTAAGCTTATAAAATTAAATTGTTTGTCCCCTAAAGTAAAAGGCGATGTATAAAAAAATATAAATTTATGATTAGAGAACCTTAGTGATAAGTTTCAGATAATTAATTTTATTGGCCAACCAGTTGATTAGAATTTTAGATAAATTGGTCATTATCAGATTTTATTACGATAATTTATAAGGTATTTAATATAAGTTGAATCTGTTTAATTTAAAATTCTTTAGACTTTATATAATGAGAGTTTAAAAACCAAATTACCCTTTTTATACAGGACAGTTAGGCATTCAGTTGCATTTTTAGAATGGAAAATTAGGAAGTATTACAAGGTAAATTTTAGTTAGGGAAATATATCTGTATATCAACATTTGAGACGCCATTGTTTTCCTTGTTTTATCATCAATTCAGAAATCACTTATTTCCATGGTTTTGGTTTCATATTTCATTTCTAGAAATTTTTAGGACCGTATTTTTTAAAACACTAATTTTATTTATAAACAAATGAAAGCAATAAATGCCCAACAGATTTAAAGATCTTTTTTTGCATTAAACTTTTTCAATAATACTTTAAAATGCAATAAATGTAAATGTACGAGGTAATTTTACAAGCTGTCAAAAACAGCTTGTAAAAAGCTACAATCTGTCAAAAGAGTAACATTACTTGTTATATGGAAACACTTGTAATACTTCTTATTAAATGCATTATTAAAAAAATGCAAATGAATTTTTTTTGTAGCACTGTTTGAAATCATTTTTGAATACTACTATACTTTTTCATTGTAAATAAAATAGCTATCATTTTTTATAAGTCATTTTATTTTTCAGATTTCTAGGAAAACGTTTTGATTACTTCAAAGAATTTCAGTTTTTAAAAGCATCCATAAATTTTCCCTTTTCTGCTGTTATTTACTTTTTAGCTTAAGCGTCGTTTCGACTGTATATCTTTGTTTTTAAGCAAGAAACTGAGCCGTGCAGTAAAGGATTAGCAAAACAATAAAAGAAGACTAGTGACATGAATCAATGAATAAGTTGAAAAATGTTTTGAGAGATGAAAGCTGCTTTCTTCTTTCACCGTCAGAAAACCTATTTTATTTTCCGTTTTTGAGATTTCATCCATCAGTTATCCAAAAGTGAAAAAATAGTACCTTATCATCTTTGAAAAGGAATAATAATTTTATAGCGGGGTATTATTTTTTTTAGTTTTCTGTGTTTTATTATTTATATTTTATTTATTATTTACATTTTTTATAATTTGTATTTTATTTATTAATTAAATTTTTTATGATTTATATTTTATTTATTATTTACATTTTTTATAATTTATATTTTATTTATTACTTACATTTTTTATAATTTATATTTTATTTATTATTTACATTTTTATAATTTATATTTTATTTATTATTTACATTTTTTATAATTTATAATTTATTTATTATTTACTATTATTTTTTATTTATATTAAATTTAGTATTTTAATATATTATTTATTTATTATTTATTCATTTATTTTTTATTTATATTTAATTTAATATTAATATTTCATTTTTATTAATTTCTCTTTTTAATTGAAAAATATTTTGAAATTTTTGCATAAAAGGAGATTTTTTTTTCTCAGCCAGGATTACCTATAAAGCAAATCATAACTTCGTAATATGTTGCAAATGCATGCATTGAAGAAAGTTAATTCCTTTAAATACTCAGATTAATTACGAGTGATGTGAAGAATGATGTTTGGCCATGCCTTAATGCAGAGCCCATCAAGAATTCTCATCAACTTAACTCAATTAAGTAATGGAGAGAGAATTAATTCCAGAAATGGGTACCGTGTCTCTTGAATGAAGTCCTCTTTAAGGTCTTGAAGGTTTTGTGTTAAATAACACTTGGCGAGAAATTCCAACGAAAAAACTAATGAATAGCTCTTCGGATTTTCTTTGACTTTTTTCGAGTAACATAATTTTTTTGTCTTTCCGCTGGCAATCGTCTGGATACCTTTAACAATCCATGCTTTAACTTTGCATTTTTTAAAAATAGTAATGGAACTAACAGCCATAAAGTTAAAGAAAAAAGGTGGAGAAAATTTGAGAATCTGCCAATTTGAAAAGAAAAATTTATCATGAAGCTCTTAATTTCGCGGCAAAATGATAAAAATTGAATCAACATTGAGATATTGGCGATATGAGCGAATAATTTTTTAATTGCGGGACTCTGAGTTTTAAATCGGAAGCAGGCAGATTTGCCAATGTAAGTTGTTATCAGGGAAAGAGTAAGCTCCCAATGTTTAACGATTTGCCAATAGATTTAACGATTAGCAATAATAATTAAAATGTTTAAGTCACGTAGTATAAATAATTAAAAAAACATCATGTTCTTACAAGAGTCATATTTTACGATCACCAACATTTAGAAAAGCAATGATTTTTGACCATCTCAAAATCAATCGAGTTTTAAAATTTATTTCTCCAGTCCAGATTTTTTTCATGAGAGACTAGTTTAAACCAGTTTTAAATAAACGGGACTATCTGATTATACATGGGTCGATAGTATTTCTTCTTGATCTCAAAATCGATTAGACTTTCCTTTTCTCGTTTATTCTATTTTCTACTCTGTATTTCACGAGCTTATTGGCCATGCAGGAGAATTGGGTACATTTCAGACTTTCGAACCAAGTTGTAAATCTTTATTAGCAGAAAGTCGCCAAATGCGTCACCCTTCTTTCTTTTAATCTCGTTTAAAAGTGAAAAATTAATATCTCAAAAGCGATAAATTCCTAATTTTCTTTCTGTGCATTTTGAGGCTTGAAAAATCCGTAACCAAAAGAGCATTGCGTTCTTACACGATAATAACAGTAATGTAAGATAGTGCATTTCATTTTGATTGCACTGTAAGCAAAACTAAAAATTTTTGACAGAAGCTGACGTCATTTTAGCTTTATTACTTTAGGCCTCGAAGTCCTCGACTTTTGTTTAATTTGGTTCGAGTCTGTTTTGCGTAAAACAAACTGCTCTCGGCCTGAGAGTAAAGAGGATTTGCAAGCTGTTCAGGGTGTTGATTCAATCGATCGGGGAACACCAAAGCATAATTAAATTTACAGGCTTTGACCAAGGTCGTCTTTGTCTTCATCGTCCATTCTCTTTATTTCCTTAAGAAGTTATAAATATTTGAGATGGAAATATTGACGGGGATTTGGAGTAATTTCATTAAATTGTCTGCCAAAAGTACCCCTGAAACGCATAATTTTGCATTTACTTCTTAATGAAAAAATAAATGTGATTTTACTTGGCAAACAAAGCATTGAAAAACTAGTGTTAAATTGCTTGCACACATTACGTTCTTTGATTAATCTTTTCTTTGTTGGAGGAAGAGTTTTCAGGCTGTTGTGTAATTTAATATCCCGAAGGTGTATTGATACCGCTGAGTTCTTCTTTCGGAAATCCCCCAATATATTGTTTTATTTCTCTTCTATTGTTTCTCACCATCTGTTTGGAACATGCTTATTATTAAAGAAAAAGAGAAAAATAGGTAATTTCAAAGGAGTCATGTAGAAAGGGATCAAAGATTTTTATTTCCAGTAGCATGAATCATACTGTGGAGGCTAGAGCTACATATATAAAAATATTTTGAGATTTTTTCTTTTGTTAAGCTAAAGATTTGAATAAATAGATGGGTATCGCAACATTCTGCTTTAGTTATTATTTATAACTTTTTTTATTCCTACTATTAGTTCACACTCTCCCTATCTCTCTCTCTC
>JAOUZG010034239.1:1196867-1222991 GCA_026289955.1 Argiope argentata | reverse complement strand
GCGCTATCCGCTACATCCTAAACAATTAAGACTTTTTGTGACATACCAAAATATAAGATTCCATTGCTTCCTAAATAGGTAGAATCTATCAAATACAGAATTTCATTCTTTAAAAAAATATCACTATTTATTTTAACTCTAAAACAATATTAAATATGCCAATTTTTTTAAAAAAATTACAAATTGGCATATATTTTGAGCTTTAAAGATCATTAGAGAATAGTGAAATTTATCTAATTTAAATAGAAATTAATCATTGGTAATTGATTAACGATTGCTCATTCAATATTTATTTCAAAACTCATTAAGAGATATTTTCAATGGATTAATTAGGATTTATTACTTAATTTCGAGAGTTTTAACGATCCATCCTATAAAAGGACAAGAAACGCCCTCATTGGCCCAGAATGTTCTAGACCCGCCTCCCGGGAGTTAAAAATAAAGTAATCTTGAGCTGCAGGGTGAATTGAATCGGTAGAGGCATTGGTGTAGTAGACATATCACAAGTCTTCGAGAGAATAGTGAAGCAACAGCGGAGTGTCAGCATTATGTTGTATCCTGTGGAAGCAGCGTCTTGTCGTGTGTGGAATAGTCAGTCGTGTGGTTGTAAGTCCGCAGCTAAAGTGACGAGACCCTGAGAACTTCAGCTTTTTGGAATGTTCATAGAGCGATTCTCCATGGATCTCCTCTCCTGATGGTTTCTGTCTGGCCGCTTTGTTTACTAGGGTCGATTTCAACTCGTGGGATATTGTCTTTTGTAGTGTGCTGCTGTAATTCGTCTCGGATGTACATATTTGTTCATCTGTGCTGTCGTTGTCTGTGTGTTAGTGTCTTCGTGTAAATAAACGTTGTTTTTTTTCTACTGAGGCCTGCTGATTGTCTTCACACTTACTACAAGCGAACCCTGTGATCTGTAACAATATCAAATGTGAATTCCTGTGAAATGTTGAACCAAATCTGCCAAAGGGTTAGCTATTTGTTGGTCTGCATTTCAGCATGCATGTATATGTGATATTCGTAAACGCGAATATTTAAATCAATAAAATTCTCTATTCTAATTTATAACTAGAACTGCAGTTCCTTGTCAAATGTTGGTTAATAGAACAACAAATGAGCTTCCACTTTATATATTTGCAGTAGCGATTGAGTAAAAATACTCCTTCAAAAAATCAATATAACATTTATTGTTCGTCAGTATTTACTACCAAAATGGAAGTCTTCGTGATCTCATCTTAAGACCTTTGTAGGTGGGATGGGAGTACTTTTTTAGAGAATATACAAGAAAGTTTCCATGACTCAACTTCTTATTTACAGTGAAGTTGGTTCAAGGAAGATATGACGAAGGCAAGTGCATGAAGAGTCTAGTCACATGACAAAAGTCGTATTACTGACTCTCCGACTCGCTTGAAGGCACAAATTAAATAGTGAATGACTGGATAGCCGTAAATGCAACACTGGCGGGAACTGTAATTGAGAATTAATGGCCATCACCGGCCATAGTACAACTATTCCTCTTTGGAAGTACGTCCCGTCATCGACGAGAGGAGCTGAACCCCCACATACTTGTGTTCTCTTGAGGGTGGCGAGATCCAACCATCATGCCGGAAGTATCTCATCCTCTTTTTGAGGTGCCCCTTGTCACATTGACAAAAGGTACAAAACATTTATTGCATTGTTTTATGCTACAGAGTGATGATCTATTTATCCTTCTATATTGTGTTTAAATGATAAGGTTACGAGGTAAATTCGATGCGACTTTAATTGACTTCGTTTTAAAACAAGATGGTAAAAAGATAAAGAAATAATTATCTTCATAAAAACAAAAGAAAAAAAAAGGCATAACTTAAAAGTGACATAATAGATATTCGTATAGGTTAACTAATATGACCTACAGAGGAAACTGTTTTTAGAAAAAAAAATCTTAAAATGTTTCTTTAAAAAGCAATTTTACACCGATTAGTTATTTTACAATAGAGGAAAAGCTATTTTACAAAACCTGCAAAGCTCGTTTAATTACTTTCGAAGGCAGTATGAAAAGAATTAATTTTAATGCACCCTAAAAGTAATCTTTGTGCACAATACGTAATAAACAAAGACAACCAAGGAAAAAGATCATGGGCTGAAGAAAATTAGTAAAAATATTTATTTTCCTGTTACTCAAATAAAAAAATCTAAAAAAAGCACTTTTTAGAAATAGATACAATAGTTTATACCGTGAAAGAAAACCATAACGACAAACGACAGTCACTTTTTTTAAATCATTTTTTTTTGTTTTGCTATTTATGAAATATTTATTCTTTAGCGTTTTCTCTGTGCACTATTTTAATTTCTTTCTCATTTTTTTCCGAGTTCTTTTTTTGGAAACTGAATGTTTTATGAATCTACCAAAGCCTGAATTCTTCTATAAAAAATAATAGTAGCAATCTCATGCGCAATTAAAACATATTGAAGATTTGTATTTATTTCCTATAGCATTTTCTTAGATAAAATTGCAGATAGTTATTTAAAGTAATGAAATGCTTGTTTGATTATGTTTAAGAAACCCGGTTTCTTATCTTCCATGATTAAACGTATAAAATATGATACTACTTTGATCTCGAAAATATAGCACAATATGTAGATATTATATTTGAAGGATAAATAAATTAAGCTATAAAAGATAAAATTTCAAATTTTCTTACTGTTAACAACTATTTTCTGAGTAAATTATTAATAATACCATCGGTAGATAACCCTGCTGTAGTTTGGCAAGAATAAATAGAGCAAGTAATTATAACAAGAGTTTGAATCAAGATCATTATTTTGATACTTACTGCCTTTAATCAAAGGAGATCATTTTGGGTTTTGACACTCGATTATATTTTAAGCTTGAAAACAAATTGAGTTAAAAAAACTCGCCATAATGTAAAGGAACAATCAAAACAACGAGTTGTTAGGTGGGATTATGTTGCTTCTTGATAAAAGAAAAAGGGAAATTCCTTCATTAAAAAGTTTAAGGTTATAGTATTTTGGAATTCTCATGGTATAATATTTTCAGACATTTCTTTTGGAAAAGGATAAAAATATATCGGATAATCATACGTTTTTGTTACCGTATTATTTAAATTCTAAAATAAAGGAAAAACAATCTCATTTAGCAGAAAAGAAAACTAGGTTTTACCAAAATAGTATATGAGCTTACATTTTTTCATTTAAAGCAGGAGGTTACAATTATGAAATCAAGTATTTCGCTATATTTTTATTTTATATCTTTTGTATTATGTTTGCTATGAAATATATATAAAAAAACAGAAAGGAAATTTCCATACCATAAATTATTTATTATAGACACAACAGTCAATTTAAGAAGACAGAATAAATTGTAATAAGGATTGAAAAAAAACCCCACATCATCGGAATGAGTATATAAATATCAAAGGAATAGAAAATCAAATATAAATACCCTTTGTCCAAAAAAGGGTTTTTCTATCTTTTATATGGATTTCTGAAGCAGCCCTAGTAGTTATAATTCAAAAACGGTACACTGACAAGCGTATTAGCAACGAACAACTCACGGTGTTAGAACTGATTTTCGGAGGTGTGTATATCCCCCCCCCTCACCACCAAGTGAGAAAACACTAATATAGACTATTTATATTTCTGAAAGCTAGTAGAATGTTCTATTGTTTCTCTTTGCCACGAGTTGGCTACAGGTGTTAAATTGAACAGAATTTAGACCGAAAGTCAATTATTCAAAGTCAAAAAGATCATATATGATTAATGACCGACATAAGAATGAATTTCCGAAGCTAATCCGAAACGGAATACTCTAAAAGCAGAAATCTCTATAAACGAGAGCTCAAAAATTAAAATACCTAAAAGAAAAAAAATTATTGACGCTACACTTCAGATTATTTCAAATACTGAAGCGGAGAATAAAAGAATTCGTTTGCAATCATTTTCAAAAAGTTCGAAAAAGAAATACTTCAACAAATACAAAATCTGAAATTCCAACCAAGAAAAGCATGCAATGGATTTAGATTTTGATGGTGAAAAAAGATTGCAAAATATTCTAAGAACGAGACCAACACTAAAAGGGACAAAAGTTGGAAGAGACTGTGAAGAATATTTCTTCCTACAACGACAGCATTAGCATTAGAATGAACGTTCTTCTGATATTCACATGCAAAAAAGGCACAACGTTTTTTTCTCGTGATAAAATTTCTCTTCTCTCTTCCGAGAATCTGATGTCACTACGAATAACTTATTTGAAATTTGTATTATCCCTCACGTATCGGGGGTGAATCAAGACTCGCATATGCAGTTTTTCTTGTTTTATTTTTAGCCTGTAGAATGTAAGATTTCTTGATTATATAAGCATAAAATTTTTAAAAATTGTATATTCAGCATATGAATTTGCATTGTGTTGTTGTTCAGTCTTGATTTACGAATTTTGACATTTGTTATAAAAGATAGATATCTTTTTTGGAATCTATACTGTTCTAACTAATTTGTTTCAATAGCTAATTTCTAAATAGTTTTGATTGGAAAAGTTTTTAAATTCAGGGGAGAGTGTAAGTAAGAAAATAAAAGTATTTTATATTTTTTAAGTGAAGAAATATATTTCACTAAAAATTTCAGAATGTCTCTTTTTAAATAGTACCTCAGTTCCATCAACTATATTTAAATAAAATATTTTGGATATTATAAAATCTTGAACAAAGGAAACAAATAATTTCTTCCTTGAATTGGAAAAATATATTTTCAAACATTTCATTTAACTATATCCGACGAATTTTATAGCTTAATTCTTGGTCTCAAGAAATCATCTGCATATTGAAAATGTTTATTTCTAAGCTGCATTCTAAATCTCTTCTTTAAAACACTTAACTGTACTACATCTATTTAGAATAAATTTGTATGTAGTTTGAAGACAATAAAGTTTTTTTTTAATCATATGTGTTTGTATCAAAATAGGATCTAGGGAATGTATACAAAGTAAAAATTCCAAACTTTTGATATTAATTGATGCAAACAATATAATGCATAATTCTTTCCCTCATAAAAAGCATTTATCTGTATGGAATCCTGCATGTACTATATGTAGTGGATTAGTAATTAGCTTTTGGACCATAATAAGACCATACACCAATAAATAATGTAAAAATTCATATGCTTGCTGGTCACAAGAACTTCATCAAAACTCTGAATAGTATTAATATGAAATGTTCTAATAACTTTTTTGGAGTGGTGAAATCTTCATAAGCCAGATAAAATCCTTCGAACACAGTGGCATATGTTAACCGGCTACAAACCCTGCCATTCTGAGTTTGGTCTTAGGGTTATCTAACCAATCACCCACAATGGTGACCACCTCCTTGAATAAACAACATTCGTACAGTTGTTGTGGAGTCCTCTAGCGGCAGAAAAAGTCGTCAGGTGCATTAAATACAACTAACATTATCATCATTATCAGCAATAACAACTCGCACGCGCTCTAGTTTCTCTCTTCTCAACATCGACTCACTGGTGGGAAGAGTATGTGGTGGAAGCTTCATAAGCCAGATAACATCCTCTGTGCACGAATAATTACTTTTGTATATAGTCTATGATACTCAGCTACAAAGACTGACGTTGCGAGTTTGGTCCTAGGGCTATCTAACCATTCACTCACTTTGGTTACGTTCTAGATCAACTTTCTAATTAAACTTTTAATTATTTCATAAGTTTATTTAATTAAATAAAAAATTAAAACCATGTTTTCACTGAATTTTTAGTGAATAACTTTTGAAATTATAATTGTACAAAAATCATTTATACATAGTTTTAAAATATCAAATAATTATCTTCTTAATACATATATTTAATTGTTGTAGAAATTTTGTAGAGTTAAAAAATGTATCTGAAAGAAATGAAATATTTCATTTATAATATATTTTAATAAGCATGGAACATTTTGAAATTTTACAGTATTTTCATTTTTTTTTCAATTTTTTTACCAACAAAATCAAAAAGTTATCAATGAATTATGTTGAAATTTTTTTGTTGCATTAGATTGATTAAATGCAATTACCATGAAAATTTCAAAACAATATTTCAAAAATTGAGAAACTTTGGTTTCAACCTTCACTGTACCCTTAAAATTTTAGAAGTTAGTAAAGTTTTATTAAATATGTTTGGAAAGCTGGAGATCTGTTAAAAAAATTGACTTTGGAGACTTTTCTTAATGCATTTATTGACTCAAAAAAATTCGAATTCTTCATTCCATTGAATGAATTGTTCGCTTCGAAGCATATGCACATCTGAAACAATGGAGATATTAGACATTTGACCAAAATTCGATTGTATAACCTCAATGTCTAATAAATGATAGAAATAAACAGTAATTTATTAAAAGGATGCTAAAACACAGAATTTTAATTGCAGTTATACATTTTTTACGATATTACTATAACTGTTGTAAATGATATAATATTTTTTTTATTATGTTGAATCTCCTAAATGTGTTCAGACAACTAAACTTCTATATAACCAATCAGAACTAACAAGTCTGCATTCTTAATAACACATTAATAATAGAATTCTGCTAGTGATATAACAACTGAAGAAAAAAATTGAAGCAACCAAAACAACAACAGAAATACAACATATATCATTTAAGATTATACATAATTCGGGTAAAAAATAATTCATATTGCAAAAGAGTTTTTTTCAAATTTGAAAATCGATGAATATTCGGCTGCTTTTTATTTTCAAAGAGATTCCGATAACAGATACTACAACAATTTGAAATTTTAGATGAGAAAAGTAAAAAAATAATTTCTATTTTGTTGATAAGGAAAATATTCTAATGAGTGGATTAAATTTGACGAAGGAAGCTGCTGAAAGAAAAAGAAATTTCTCTACAATGGCTACATTCGCATAAGAATCAACATTCTTCTAAAATGAGCTCCATTTCTTTCTCGGAATTAAAATTCTCCGCTTACTTCTGAGAATATTTTGACACCGTGAAGAACCTATTTGAAGTTTTTGTTATTACTCTCACGTCATGAAGTGAGATCAGCACTCGCATACCAATCTCCTCTGCAGTTTTTTTCTGTAGATACAAAAAAGGCGAGTGATTTGTACATAAGGTAGGCGTAGTTTGAAAAGAATTTGCATTGTTGTGTAAGTGGCAAGCTCAAAGCTTTTCCGTATGATGCGCAGGAGCTCAGGTATTAAAGATGTGAGTATGAGGCCATTTCGAGGATTAGATGTTTAAAGCCAAGTAAATTGTTACCGACGAAATTTGAAAGTTTATACGAAAAAAAAAGATTTAATGTAGCGGAACTAGGATTTCTTTTTTCAAAAGGTAATTTTTTTCAGTCCCTACTTCTGGTATTATTTTGATTCCTTAAAATTCTAAGCTTAAATTAGAAACCAGGTGTATAAACTATCTCTGAAGAATCCATTAAGATATAAAATTCTCTAGTATTAATCATTTTTAATTTTATTAAAAAATGAGCTAAATATAATTAATATGAAGAAATTCATAAATCGAAATGTGTTCTAAAATATATTTAAATTATTTTTAGAAAGCAATGTTTTTATTGTTAATAGTACTTATTTAAAAAATACAAATCAATATTCCTTTAATTATCTGAATTATGTATACAAGTTGCTGAAAAATATTTTAAGGAAACGAAATATTTATCTGTTATTGCTATAAAAATAGCATTTTATAAATTCATAAATGAATTTTTCTCAAAATTTATTACAGAAATGTAATTAATTTTAAAGAATCAACTACTAAAAATTGCTTGTTAGAATAGTACAAAATGTCATTTTAAATCTTCTGATAAATTATTAGTTGTTTCGATTCAAGTTGATTTTATTTCAGAGATTTACACAAAGAAAATTAGATGCTAAAATGAGTCTATTTCATATAATAAAATTTAAAATACTTCTTCTCTAGCTTCAAGCTGTCTAGTTTTCGTCATTGCATGTATGATTTATCCATTTTTGAAAGTTGGGTTCCTACAATGAAGGATTTAAGGTGCAAATGGTAAATATTTCTGCTAATGTATCTTTAATACCTTAACACTTTGGTGCAGGCAGAACTTCATTTAGTAACTCAAGAACACAAATGTCCCAAAAAATTTCTTTTCATCCATTTATCAATCAGCAATTATTAAATAAATCAAAAAATTTTCTTAATTCAAACAATTTCTTTTTATCTACTTATTAATAACAACTACTAAGGAACTGAAGAGTTTTCCTTCAACCAAACAATTTTTTTTCATCCACTTATCAATCAGAAAATATTAAATACTTTTCATTGTTCAAAAAAAATCTTTTCATACACTTTCATTCTCGACTTTAAGGAACTCACATACTTTCCTTCATTCAAACAATTTTTTTCATCCACTTTGAATAAGCAATTATTAAAGAGCTCAAATGCTTTTCTTCGTTCAAACAATTTCTTTTCATCAACTTATCAATCAGAAACTATTAAGGAACTCAAATACGTTTCTTCGCTCAAACAATTTCTTGACTATACTTTCCTTCAAGCAATTTCTTGAAACATTTTCCTTCATTCAAACAATTTCTATTCATCAACTTATCAATCAGAAACTATTAAGGAACTCAAATACGTTTCTTCTCTCAAGCAATTTCTTGACCATACTTTCCTTCAAGCAATTTCATGAAACATTTTCCTTCATTCAAACAGTTTATTTTCATCAACTTATCAATCAGAAACTATTAAGGAACAAATAAGTTTCTTCGTTCAAGCCATTTCTTTTCATCCACTCACCAATCAGAAACTATTTAGGGACTCAAATACTTGCCTTCGTTCAAGCAACTTCTTTTCATCCATTTATCAATCAGCAAATATTAAGAATTCTTGTCTATTCATGTCTATGACAAATTCTTGTCTTCTCTTCTCTCTTCCTTTTAAAAGGAACAAGAGCTAACGTACAATAATGCTGTATTTTTTTAGAACTCATATTGAGCCTCAATCTGCTGAATAAAATGATTCTTTCCGCCTATATAAGGGAAATTCAGTTTCTTATTCCAGCTTTTCATCTAAAGATGTATATGATTTATCTTTATCTTTTAGAAAATGAGATTTTTTCTGAACTGATAAGCAATAATATAGAGAGAAGTTTAAGTGCTTCGGGGTAGAAAAAGAATGCGGAGCTTTAAAATTAATTTTATTTCAAATAAACATTACTATTTATATTTGGAGAATTATTTTCATTATTTCAATGAAATGATAATTTTAAATTATAATAATGAAAAAAAAACTTATTTAAGCCAGTCTCAAATTTCGTGTATCTAGTAATACTTTCTCTCCTATTGATAAATAAAATTTTGATTGTTTTTAAAGTCTGCTTAGTTGTTGAAGAGCATGTTTGCACCCTTGAATATGACAATTTGACTTTGAGTAGATTAGTTGTTGTTGTTACTAATGGTATTTGCCATGGACAATCTTGCTGACGCGGTCATCTATTTTTATAAGCCGAGGGTACGCCTCTTGTTTTAAGTTGCCGCAACGAGCACCAAAAGTATGTTTTAGCTATTCACACATCACATTCCTTTGCACACCCCTTTTTAAAGGGAGGGGCACATTCAAACATCTCACAAATAGAACAAATGAAGAATAACCTTATCCGAACAGGGACTCGAATCCATGTCACACAAATCACAGAGAAAACGCTCTACTTCTGTGCCAGGAAGTCGACTCGAATGGATTCTTGCTACTTTCTATAGTTAGGAAAATTTTCTAAACACTGTTAACAAATTCGTACAGTGATAACAGGGAATATAAGCCAATATAAAGGGTAAAATATTATTATTTGATATTAATAAAAATTATTTTGTAGCCTATATTTAAGTATTTTCATTTCTTTTGTCAAAAGTATCATATAAGAACAAAGCGATATTAAAATCTCAATCTATCTTAAGCATAAAATTAATAAATGAGAAATGTTTATTTAATTAATTTATTGATGTCATTTGACGGAGACATTATATTTTTTACGCTATCATATTTATTGAGTGAGATAAAAAGTTATTCGATATGAATTTAATCTGGTTTATAATATTTCCAAAAAGGAATGGTTAAAGAAATCTTCTTCTACAACTAGCATCATGCTTTAAAGAAACGCTTTTCTACTTCGATTAATTAATTAATTAATCTTAGTAGGAAACCACTGATTAACTGATATACAAGGCTAGTTTAAAATATGGAATGCTCCACCCAAAATACTTAAGCGATCAATTTCTCTAAATGCCATGGTACGACATAAGCACTGAAGTAAACACTGAATACTGTGGACAGAGTTAAAACTCATCGATTATAAAACTCACCAACTGCTATATCGAAAAGGCCAAAGTATTTAAAGCACGAGTTTTGAATATTTATGGGCTGTAATTGCTTCGACGGAATTAAAAGCTTTTAACGTGTTACCCTTGATGGACTGTTTTAATTATACAACCGATGAGATTTGCGTTCAAGTCATTACTCTTTTCTTTCCCTAAAAACACTGCAAGTGGGTGATGGAAGTAAGAAAGAGTGTTTTTTCCAAGATATTTGCAACTCAGGACTTTAATTTTTAATGGATTAGAGGAGGATAGGAATGGAATCTGAATTGGGAAGGGATAACTGAAAAAAAATTCCACGTAGCAGCGGCATTCCACACAGTTCTTACCCTCACAAAAATGTACTCTGATTCAAAGCCAATCAAAATTATCCAGGTTCTCATATTCAACAACAAAACAGCATGGATAAAGTTTATACATGGGTAAAGTTATGTCATGGATAACCTAATAAATATGATTAGTGTATTTATTCCTCTAAGGATTATTTGATTATATGGAATCCTACAAAGAATATGCCACTAAAGCATTCATGTAAGAAATTTGCTACTATAAATTTTAATCTAAGGATTCTTTTACTACATGAATTACTACAAGGAATATGCCAATAAAGCATTACTGTAAGAAATTTGCAAGTATAAGTATTAAACTTTTATCATATGAATTCCTATAAGGAATATGCTATTAAAGCATTCCTGTAAGAAATTTGCTACTATAAGTATTCTTATAAGGATTTTTATTATATCAAGTTCTACAAATAACATGTTACTGTTAGTATCTCTATAAGAATCTTCTACGATAATTATTCTTTAAAGTAATTTGCCACTATAAGTATTCCTATAAAAATCTTCTACGAAAAGTATTCTTATAAAAAATCTTACTACAAATATTTTTTATAAGGAATCTGCATCCAGTATTCTTAGTAATGATCTCTTTTAATATTTCTATTGAATACAAGCTGCACTTTTTAAAGATAAATCATAAAATATATTAGCAGGCACTGCATTTTATTCATTTTGAAATACTCTGAAGCATCTAAACCATCAACCAAACTTTAAAAGTAAAATTTTCGATTCAATAAACTAATTTTTACTGATTAGCCATCAGTAGTTTTCGCTTTTTGATTTAGGAGTTTTATAGAAGGTTTCAATTAATTTCATATTTTTTCTCGCATATCATAAATACGAAATTCTACATTGGACAACAGGAAAAACAATTTACATTGAAGGGGGTCTGAAAAATTCTTATAACAAAAAAGAATTCATTAAAATATCTGAAATGAATTAGCAAATATTATTCACTTAAATTGAACAGTAGGTGTCACTCATTTTGCCAGGAAAAGGAAATATTACTTATCTATAGAAATAAAGAAATGCTATTTTTACCAGAGGAACATTAATACGAGGATGTTTCATGCATCAAATGTTAATTTGCTCCTAATAAATCATAAATTATATATTATAGAAGTTCTAGTTTCCAAACACTACTGTTTTCTCACTAGGATGGATAAATGTACCCAGAAAAGCTTGGAATCAGCGTTTATGACACAATAAACGAATAAATAATATACTGTTACAAAAAATCTCACAAGAACGATGCAAAGAGGCAGACTTTATTGTATAGGAAAATGTGTATTAAATAGGCGTAACACAGGCTACAAATACACAGCGAATTAACTCTGCTTAATTCGCTAATTTCGGGTAAAAGTAAAGCTATAGAACTCACACACAAAAAAAGACGATTTCTGAAGCTGAGCCATCTAACGTAGCCTGATCTCCGAACTCATCCGATTACCCACCTTAAGCCGAGCTTTAAATAGCGTCCCACTAAAGACGATGGCATAAACGTATAAAAAGCGCACTCTTTCCGGATGAGTGTGGAACTTTCTCCATCATTCTCTAGGAATAAAGTTTCTCAGTTTCTCTTTCACACGTGACGGTGTAGTAAAAAGCGTTAGCTACATCATTATGTCACGAATACATCCACATCGCCAAGTTAGTCAAATATGACGACCTTCTTTTGTAAATCTCCTTAGAACGATCTTTTCTTGCTGACGCGCAAGAATTCCATTACAAATATACTACTTTCAAATATTTACATTATTTATACAACACTTTTTAATATTTACACCTAATTTATACAAAATTCATAACAATGCTTCTGTTTAAAATGCTAACCTTTTTGGCCTTTGCATCATGATTGATTAGCATTTTGAAAGTTTATACTCATTTGGCTCATTTGAATAAAATTTATTAATAAAATATTTGCTTAAAAGCAAAATATTGCATTTCCATAAAGTCATACCTAAAATATATAGATTTTAATTTTAATTTTTTATAGCTAAGTCAATACAATATAATTTAATGCCAATTCATAAAGCTTATATGTAATGTATTCAGTTACAAAAAATGACAGAATGCTTTCAGTCATAAACATATGCATAAAAATCCACAGAGACACACAATAAAATTACAAAAGACAATACAGTAGCTGTTTCGAAAGAACGTATGAAATAAACTGTTTTTTTCCTTTTTCCCTAAACAAGGTAAATTTTGGAATATTTTGAAGGGTGAATTTTCTTGACAATGCAAAAGGCTTTTCAATAATTCTTAATAATTCTTAACAACTGATTACAATGGAAGTTAAAAAAAGGTGAATAGCGAATTAATTTTAAAATGTATTTATTTGTACTTTTTAACATGTTGATATAAACTCAAATTTCACACGATACTAATTTAAAACAAAAAGGCGTAGCTTATACTCTCTAATTGTATGGCGTTACGAGTCACTACATTAAAAACAATGAATCTTTTCATTTATTGCTATGCATTTTCATGGATAATACATAACTTCTGTATATAATTGTAACATGATACCTTTTGTAAAAAACTTTATTCATAAAAAGTTATCACAAAAAATACAAAAATTAAAGATTAAATACTTTTATAATGAATTATTTAGTAACATGTCACATAAATGCCTTATTCAACGACGAAAATTGTCCGGCACCAATGGATGATGAGATATTGCGGAAAAAATGCTAGATTTCACTGCTTTCCTCCAAAAATTCTGTCCTTCACTATTTTTACACAGCAAGATAAGTGGTCGAATGAAGTCAACCCTATATATTATTTATGATGGAGTGGTAAAATGTGCTGTCCTGGACAAAGGGTAGTGGATGAATGCGTCGATCAACTAGCGTCCTGAAAAGGGCGACGGCATTTATGATCGATCACAATTACTTATTTAACGCCATGAAGTAAATGCTTGCTGACTTAGAGATCAGGTTTTACAGAGAGGTGAGTAAAAGCTTTCTGGTGTTATGCCGATTCATAGTAATGCATAAAAAATTAGTGAGGATGGAATAGACGGAATTATAGTTTTGCGTTTAGTTTAGTTATATTAACGTCGGATTTTAAAGCAACGCTAAGGCTAGTTTGGGACGGATTTCTGAAATTTGAATCGCCATCAGAAGTTGAGGACGGTACCTGAGCTTGGCAAGCTTCCACATAGCATTAGAGCGAGAGGGTCATCTCGACGGATATAACGGGCACCAGACCCGCTTATACTATTGTTTTTTGATGGAATTGAGTATCTAATTTGAAGTCTTCCGGTTTCGAAGCCGAGATCTTGCCAATAGTCAACCGCTACCCAATATGGTAATCGACACCCTATAATGAAATCCAATAGTCAAGTAGACACGTTCCAAAAAATTACAGAGGAATCGGAACATATACTGGATTTGAGAAGGGCAGATAATGGGAATCTTGATGTCTTCTTATAATTTACCATGCACAAATTGAATATATTGTAAGCAATTTTAACTTGAAAAGTATTTTGATGATTAAAAAAACAGCCTTAAAAGAGCAGCATTTTGAAGTCAGAAACAGACTTTTCATTGATAGGGTGTTGGAACCTAATGGGTTTAACATTCACCAGATACACTTACATAGCGGTTCTTCGGTAGAATCGTCTCGAGCCTGAAACTCTCCTGGTCTGACTTCACCATTAGGCCACCGCTGCCAATACAATTATGGGAATTAACCCAATTCATTCCTTTTATGAAGGAGAATTGCATAAAAATATTATGGAAGACGATTTAAATGGTGCATTATAAATAATAATTCTATTACATGCGTTAGGCTGATTAAATGATAGAAAGTAATTTAATATTTTGAAGCAATCCACATAGGTGCTGTTTATTTTAGTAACAAGAGGAAGTTGTCTCCACGAAACTTTCTCGCCTACTCTCTATTACACTTGCCATACCAGAGGATGCTTTGGCGTGCAAAAGTTACGAAATAAGAGCTTTTGGCGTGAATTTAGAATTTTACTAAATCTATCGTGTCATTCTTGGCGAATTATTTGGCGTTGCCTGAGGATGAGCTAGGTCTCGAGAGTATGTTTAGAATTATATATTTACACATGGAAATAAAATCGGGGCATCTAATTCACAGTACAAATGATATTGCCACTGCTTTTAAAATTTATTCTTAGATTTATATAAAAAATTGCATATTCCTGTATGGAAATGAAATCGGTATATCTAATTGATAAGTCAAAACACCATTTGAATCATTGCACTTAGAATTTATTTTTGAGTTTATAAATAGAATTGCATACATATACATGGAAATGAAATTGGCTCATCTAATTCATGGAGAAAACACAATGCGTACTATTTCTCAAAGAATTTTTTTAGGTCTAGAATTGTGCTTGCATGCGCGGAAATAAAGTCATTATATCTATTTTACAGAACTAAACACCATTCGTACCATTTTATCAAGCATTCATTCCTGGATGAGTATAGAATTGCGTAGGCATGTATGGAAATAAAATCGGTACATCTAATTCTTTGAACGAGCACCATTCGTACAATTATGCTTAAAATAATTCTGATTTCTAAAAACTGAAATGCGTAGCAAGGGAAAAAATTAAGAAAGTAAAAGTATTTGAATTTAAATGTGAATGAATGCCTCTGAAAGGCAGATATTCAAAATGAAATGTACTAACTATAAAAAAATGCATACAAAAGAAAAATATAAGAAAAATAATTTATATATTTACATAAAAAGTGGAAGTTATAAAACGAGACGGATCATGAAAGCATCCCAAATGTGATAAATGCCCAAAATTAAAAAAAAATCTATTTGTGAAAGATCAAGAAAGAATAAATATTCGGACTAGTAAATTATAAAAAATAACACTAAAATTGTTAGGATATTTCTGCCTTAAAGCTTTGTCACAATTTTAAATTCCAAATTCTTTTGTCTTTCGTACTTTATTCTAAAATGATGCGAAGTAAATCAAATTAATTCAATTCCTAATATTAGCTGACACTCTCCCTATATATATATATATATATATATATCTTGTACAAATTTTCAAACGTTTATAAAATACCGTTTATTCATCCAATCAAGTTCAAGTAATTTTTTTTAAAACTCGTAGTGGATGGCATTTGATGTTAAAACAGTTTTTTCATTTATTAAATCATTAATTTTTTATTTAATTAAAAACTAAATTTCTAGCCCAAAATCTTCATTCCCCCAACACATAATAAGAAATGAATTCAATTCGTTTTCCCCCACACTAATGAGGTTAAGCTTATCATGTTTTCGGCCGATTATTTTAAACGATTATGTTTATTTTCAAAATGCGTGATGCATTTAAAATCAAACATTGTTAATTAATCGATTTTTTCGATTCCTTTTGAAGTACTTTCAAATTAAAATAATACAGAATATAGAAAATTGAACATTTCTAATCTGCATTCCATACCCCAACTTATGTAGAAAAATCACGCATTTGGCGTTGCTACAACTGGCTTTAAATCCTCAATTCAGCGCTAATATATATTTTTTATCAATTATTTACAGTAATTGTAATCGTTAGGCCGGGATAGTCTGGATGGTATGACGCTGGATTTCCCATTCCTTGGTTTCAAGTCCATAATACCATGAGTAGAAAGGAGAATGTTAAATTGCCAAGAAATACGCTTTCTATTTTGCCGCTTAATATATTGTGACTCTCATATTTCTATACATATTTATATTAATTGTAATTATTTAATAAAGAGTAGCCAAAATAAAATTTTTCTTTGTGAACCTAAGTAGGGATTTATTTAAAAAATGTTTTTATATTGATTTTTGGACATAAAACATAAAGCTAATTGATCAGTATCATATCTGACATTTAATCAACCTGATAACCATAGAGAATATGTAAATATAAGATTTTAGACATGTTATAAACACATGTCATAATGTTTATAATGCCAGTCTCAGGTCCTCTAATGATCTTTCATGTATTAAAAATTATTTATCATGACTGTAAATATTTCATCATTTGCTTCCTTTTCCCCCGCTTAATAAACTGTGTTTGATATAAACCTTTTTTGTCAGAACCAGTCTTTGGAAACATTTATTTCTCATCATTCCACAGCAGCTACTCTGATGGCAAACGGCTGATTATGAATATTTTAGAATCTTTAGCCGTCACACACACACACACACACACACACACACACACACACACACACACACACACACACACACACAAAGAAATTTATACATGGTAAAGTTTAAATTCTAAAAAAATAAATAATGAAAGAAAGGCTTAGAGAAAATTATAGAAAATAGAAAAACTTGGTATTTAGAAGTTTGAAGTTTTTCATTATCCTTCCAGTCTAGCTTATAAAATTAGCTATTGCTATTCATGCTAATGGTGTTTAATATTGTTTTTTTAGTAGCTCTTTCCATGGACAAACTCATTTACGGAGTCAGCGATTCTATGCCGAGGGTGTGTCTTTTGCTTTTTAAGAAGCGCCAAGAATACGTCTTAACTACACATGTATTACATTCGCTAGAACAGCACCCTTTTTGCAGGATGGCACATTCACACATCTCACTGATAGAATAGAGGAAGAACAACCATGCCCGAACTGGGACTCGAACCCAGGACTTTCGGTAACGGGGAGGGCGCACTACCACTATCCCAGGATGTCGGTAAGTTTAATATCAATTTATATACTTAATTTTAGAAAGTTTTTGCATGGACAAAATTGTGATTCAGGCATATCAGGATATAACGTGCATAAAGGATAATGGGAGTATTTTGTTGTTCGAACTTATTTTTTCTAAGTAACAGTTCAATGTAAACTGTTACTTAGAAATAACTATTTCTATTTTTTGTACAATAAAGTAGCTGTACTGAATTGAATAAATAGTGAAAAATCCATCAACTTGTTTTCAAATAGATAAATTTATTTTATAACGTGTTCCATATTATGTTATCGAATTCTATTTTCTTTACCGATTTTCTGGAATACTGAACTTTTAGAAGGAATTTTTAATGTCTATTGAAATATTTCATGGATCTTTATACGACGGCATCCAGTTTATTCAGTCACAGTTGCGACAGTCAACAGATTTATCTTGGGGGAGAAAACTCACGCCCTCTTAAGAGCTTTATAATTTAATCACACAACTTAATGAGCTTAAGACTCGTGAGCTTTCATTCTTGAGGACGCGCTCGGAGTGGTCGAAGTGGAAAAGCACCAGACGACTGATGGGATTTGTTTTAATTAAACGAAAAAGAAGGAGGAAATTATTTCTATTAAAGGAGGCATCTAAACTATTTCTTTGATTTCAAAAGTGAAATAAAGCCACATTTTTTAAATTTGAACTAAACATTAAAAAGTTAAACGAGTTTTGTATTTTTAAACAAGTTCGAATAGAAATTAATGAGTATCATTCCCTTCCATTTTAATAAAATAAATGACTTTTTATGTTAAGGTACGTGAACAAAAATTGATATTCTGTTTTCTTAGAAGTGATAGAAATAAAAAAAAAAAGAAGACAGGTGAAATGCGTCGTTATTAGGTTGTATTATATTAAGATATTAGGCGGTATTATGCGTGTTTATTTACATACATTTTATATATACAATTTTATATTTTATATATTTACATTTTGATTATGTTTCTGAACGTTTCTCATTGTATAATCAAATTATTAAACGTTATTGATGGCAAATGAGTAATTATTTTCAGTTTTTATTTATGTGTATTCTTTTTTCAATCCTTTTGATTTTCATTTTACTTGTATCTTTCCAAATTGGAACTTTCTTCCATTAATGGTTGAGTACTTAATGATGTTTAAAAGACTTGTATTTTACTTGTTGGCCCACTGAAATTTATACCTAGAGACTTAAAAAATACTGAAAGTTGATTAGTACAGAAATAATTCAATGGTTTCGGAAGTCATAAAAGTATATTTTGGAAAAAAATAACCCTCATTATAACTACATAAAAAATTACATTGCCTCATAAAAGCAATTGTAATAGGTTCTTTTGGAACGGGCTTTTCACAATGGATGTTAGCGTCGATTATCGTACAAACAATTATCGACGATGAAATTAAGGCATACGTTGAGAAATTAAGAGCATACGTTGAATGGAACGACCGTTTTGCTCGCCCGATTTAAATCCAATAGAATCAATATTGAAAACATTTGAGAGGAATGTGGTTGGAGAACCATTTATAATCGTACAGCAGAAACAGGCTGTTTTTGTTTCTAAAATCTTCGATAATGAGCATTTATATCTAATATTGTGTGTGCGTTATAATTTATCTCAACAGATATCAAGAAAGGAGCTGTAATCAAATTATTAGAATCCTTACGCTAATTTTCTTTTAAAACTCTGAATTTCTATGATTTTTTTAAATCTTAGTTTCCTGTATATTTCTATAAATCTGTCCTTTTCCTCCTTATATTGTTTTGTATTTGTTGTTTGTATTTTATATATAAGAATTAAGAACTTTTCATTGTCAAATTCCGAAAATCATGTTGCAAAGAAATATTTATTTCTACAAAAAATGTTGAAGGAATATATATATCGAAGAGATACCTAATTTTAGAAGCGCACGCATATTATTCACGGAATTATTAAGAGTAATTACTGTTTTTTTTTATAAAGTCGTTTTACATTTTAGAAAAGTGTAAGCGTTCAAAAATGTTAGTCTCATGATTTTGGAAGGAGAAATAATGTAAACTCTATTATTTATTTTTTGAAAAGTATTGTTATCTCTTAATTTATTTAATCCTATGTATTTTGAAATTTGGAAAATTTTCGTAAATCATTTTTATGTTTTCGAAATTCATTGGAACATATTTGTAAAATACAGAAATTTTTAAATCCGAGTACCAAAGCATTTCGAATTCTTTTTTTTGCATGTGATTAAACTCTGACTTTGAATGCAGGGCTGAAATCGAAAAAAAGACAAAGGAGTCTTTTATTTCAGTATTTGAAATCTCTAGCGTTTATTGCGAATTCACTTTTGAAGAGTAAAATTTCTTCCGTCTGCATTCGATATGATGCGTTGTTCTCTGAAATTGTTCAGTTCATGTTGCATTTCGGCAGGTGATTTGAATCTTCACTTTTCAATCTATTTCTTAACGTTCCGAAATTTGTAATAATCTTTTGCACTCAGATATCTTCTTTCCTTCACCATTTATGACGATGTATAAATTTGGAGTTTTATTAATTTTTAAAACATTTGATTGTTGCCTTCTCAGATTTTAATACCCTTTAAAACTGTGGTTTCCAAATTAAGACAAACGTTTATAAGGCCTCATTATTGATGCCTTATAAACGACCCAATTAAAAGTGTAAGTTTCTGTGCCACAACAGTTTTGTGAAATGTTACTGAAAAAAGCTCCTATTATGAATTTTCTCTTAAAATTTCTAATAATTGTCAGCATTTTATCAATGCTATTTGTATAAATAGATCCCTCTTGATTACTAGTTATAATAGGAAATCAGAAAACCTTAATGATTCTGTTCATAAAAAGTTATATACATACTCTTAATTTTGCACACATAATTCTGTACATAAAATAATAATTCTGAGCATACAAAATTCTGTATTTGAAAAGTAATATATGTTGCAAGTTAGGATTTAACGCAGTGAAAAAATATCATCTGATTGTAATTAAAAGTAATGGAGGAAATACATTCAAGATATTGGGCATAATTAATCATAAATTGATTTTAAAGATCTTGAAATTGAAACACATATTATAAAATAAATTATGTTTTACCAATTCTTTTTCTGAATGAATCCTTCATATCCAAAATATCTCTAGAGGCCATTCAGCATTCGATGGGTTTTCCAAAAATCCTCTTTGTTTCTCAAAATGGGTAGTTTAGATGTTTTATCTGACGATATTGTTTTAATCTGGAAATAGAGAAAACAGGTTGAAGGGGAAAATATAACTGATATTTCTATTAAAAGTAAAAGTTAATTTCCTTGTGTGTATGTATGTTTGAACTTTCTATAAGAACTACTATATTGGCAAGAGTTTTTTAATTCATACATACAAGCAGGCTTTTTACATATTTTTGTTGTTCATGGAACATATTGAATACTTTATACACATACATATTTAAAAGGATAATAGGGGAAAATTTTCTTTAACAGAATTTAAATAAACAAAAAAATTTGCAAATTCTTAAGGAATGACTTCCGAAAGCGTTATAATTCAAAAATAATTCCTCATTCTTTTGTTGATGCATAATGTCTTCTTTATTTTGAGCACTAGTAAAAACATTTTTTTGTTTACAGCAATTACTTAAATTAATTCCATGTCACTTTTTCATTACATCTTTAAATTAAATGGTTATATCATTTAAAAATATAATATAAAATTTTGACTTGATATGGTAGAATATTTATTAAAATAATAATAAATAACAAAATTAAGTGCCTATAGCCACTATTTCTAGTAAATAAGGAAAATGTCTTGTGAATATGATGAATCTTTGCATTAACTTATTTCTGTAATATTATAAATAATAATTACATAATTATAAATGTATTTGAGAATTTCATTTAAAATGGAACATATTGAATACTTGTCATGGATTCTTAAAGAAATAATTCTTTTCTTTAACGAGTGATTTGCATTGCATTAAATTCGGGAATAAATAAGGCTCGTTAAGAGAGATTCCACTGTCTATCTATCAATCAAATAGTGAGTAGAAATAAAGAATAGAGTATTTTTGAATAATGAACAGAATATAATAGAAATAACTTTAGTCTTAGTGGCAATGTTCCTTTTTATTAGACACTTTCATGATATATTTCTATGTATAATCATGAAAACTCTTTACAGTTTTGTGAATTAAAAAAGTTATTAAAAAATCAACGATTATTTACTGATTGATGATAGCAAAAAGGTCATCTTTTTCCAGATCACTATAATCATGTAATTTATTCGATTCATAACTGTGATTTGAAAATTCATAACTCTTTTTTTTTGTTGTGAAGATAAACTTTTTACTTTAAATATATGTTACATAAAAATAAGAAAAAATTAGTAAATTTTCTCTTTTAAAAATAAAATAATAATCTCATAAATTATTCATTAGTCTTTGAAGACGTACACGATATTCACAAAATACTTTTCAAAATTCTGAATGGCAAACCATATCATGGAGATACGGCAAAATATATTGTTTGAAATTTTGCGCAAGTAGAGATCAAAAGAGATCTTCCTGTTTAAAATCAGATGTTTTCAGTCTTTTAAATGTATATCTGGAATTAACTTATTAGGAATTCAGTTTCATGTGACTTCTCCCTATCTCTTACATTCATTATCTTTTGCATTTTAAGCAAATACTAAGCTAAAATTGTATATTTCATGTATTGTTTGAAAGGCGAATGGGATATAGAATAATATTTTATTTCAGATGGCTGAATCAGTATTAAAATGGTTCAATGTCAGCGAGTATTCATTTTATTATTTAAAAAAAAATCCTCCTTTGTCTTCAATTGATGAACTAAGAAATCATAAAACAGTTTTGTGACGAATGTGTAAAATAGAGCAAAAAGTGAATAATAATTGAAAAGCTTGATGAATTGATCAGTTTACGTAATTCCAAATATTAAAAATTGTTTTCATGTTTAAATCATACTTGTTCAAAGAAATTTGGTTAATTCAGTAAAGGTTTGAATATTTCTATTCATCTCTTATGAAATAACTCATTTCTTTTCCTGTCAGCAAAGCTGGAATAAAGTAGGTATATTTAAATGATTAGATTGATTAACAGACAAAGTGCAATAAATCACTGAATAGATGGACTTTTAGGAAAGATTTAGATAATGAATAGATGACGCTCATAAAATGAATAAATAGGATGCTATTTTAAAAATAATATCTTTAAAATTTAATTTTTTGTGAATAGATTTAAAATAATATTTTTTCAAATTTAGACAATCTTTTCCTTTCAAACATATACAAATAACCCTTTAAAGAATTCTTTGCGTATAATTTATCTTAAGAATGTTTTAGTAATTTATTTCCTGGTGTTTATATCTTTTAAAATGCTTTTTGAAAAACACTTTACTCATCAAATTGCTTTTCTATTAATTATCACTGACACCAATACTTCAAATATTTCTTAAAAATTTGAAATCCATATTGATTAATAGTTTGTTAAAAAGGACATTATATTATTGTTTCAAGATTAAGTGTATTAAATTATTTCGAGGTTATATTCGTATTTTATATTCATTGTTTTATTTTTGTATATATTTGGGTGGAACTTTGCTAATGTTAGAGAGTTTAAGTTTGCGAAAATAATTTTGCATAAAATTACACTCGGAGCTTTATTGACTCTGCCATACTTTTTTTTCATAGTTATTGCGTAACAAATACTCTAATAATATGTGTATGTATGTAAATGAAATAATTATCATTTCTATACTTTCTAAGATAAACAATGTTTTGATAAATAAAATGGCGATTTTATTTTTGAGTTAAACAGACTTTTATTTTTTTACGTAGGCATTAATTAATGCTAAACCAAAATATGATATCTACAAATCCACTTCTGGTTACATATCAGTTTACTCTTTTCCTATATTAATGATTCATAGAAAGAAGAGTTAAACTATTATTAAGTTACAAAATTTCAACGTGTTATTCAGAGTTATAAATATTACTCCATGCCCACTTAATAAAAAAAATGTCTCTCTCACACACACACGCACGCGCAAGCACAGCACGCACCCACACACCCACACGTGCACGCACGCACCCACACCCACACAATTTTCTATTAATTAGCATATAATTCCTAACGACTATTTTGCTTTTACTTTTGATTTCACTTTTTAAAAAATGTAGCAGCATCTTTAATATCTATTTTAGAATTTGAGTAGAAAAATTATTAACTTAAATGGAAGATTCTAAGATGTAATAAGCCAACAAAGAGCAGAAAAAAGTTGTAATGGTCTTTAACCTAAAAAGTACTTAATCCTATTTCTTAACGGCTGTCTAAAACTATCAAGTGCCAAACTGACAAAGTAAAAACATATTTCAAGTAAAATAGAAAAAAAGTAGTATTAGTTTTATTGGAAATAGTTTTGTTTCATTTTCCAAAAGAAGTTGAACTCATCGTTGATTGAAAGAAAATGTTTTTCCTTCATCGTGAAAAACATATTTTCTGAGTTATAATAAAATTTACCGGTACTTTCCCGATAACTTGCAACAAGCAAAAAATTGCCAAATAAAGTAAAACTCCACCAAATTACTTTCAGCGATTTTAATCAAAAAATCACGAAATAATATACAGTTACGACAAATTTCTTTGGCGATTTTTCTCTAGTATAACGAAACGATAACGAATGATTTTCGGATAGTAAAAAAGTACCACTTTACCTTATCAATTAGAATATCAGTAGAAAAAAAATATTTTTTACTTACTAACATTGCACACTTAATTCATTCTAAAAAAATTTTCAGCTTTAAGTTTCAGTTTAAAAATTAAAACATCCACAATTTTTGACGATATTTATAAGCATCTCCCTAAAAATTTCTCTGTTTTGAAAATCTAGCCAAAAAGAGTTTTATCCCATCGATCTACGCTTCTCCGCATTATCAGAAGACAATTCCTGCTGAAAGTTACATTCGAAATGATTGTCCGTATGTCTATGATTATCAAATTTCCTGATGAAGTGCTTGAAAAGGAATGAATTATACTTAATAATGCCTTATTTAACCCTGGAAAATTTTATGTTGTCGCTAAATAAAATAATGTTTTGATATTAATGCAAACACATTTTAAAAAATTATTTGTATTTTGATGTCACACGTCATATATGAAAAACTCTTGTAAAATGTAAATAAAGAAAGATTATCTTCAATAAAGAAGCATTTGCTATTTTTTATATACATTCAGTTGATTGTTTAATTTAGATAAGCCAGCAAATGATTAAATCATATTTTTCAATAAAATATTTGTTATTTTCTATTCACACGAAGATTGTTTAATTTAAATAATGCATCAATTGATAAAATTTTAATTTTTTAGTGACGTAGGAGAGAGATTATATTACAATGATTCTTGTGAATTTTGCTGTAATAATAAATAAAATTCTGTTGTTACTACGTCAGCAATAAAGCATTACAAAAGAAAAAGATTAAACAAATAGGAAATTTAAATTTGAACAAATACTTTTATCCTAATTTTCTAGCTAATAGGACTGATTAGATGTTTTTGTATTTTTCTCGACATATTTCAAACACGAATTTATTTTTTTTACATGATCATCGTGTAAAATATGTCTAAGATTTTAAAATTAACAATATATTTCCAAAACACTTCTAAAATTCATTTTGTACTATCAGTAGACAGTTTTAAGTTTTTATTTTATTCTAATTTGTTTATTTTTCTCAAAATATAAATATCAAATTAATCAAAATATGTTTAAATATAATAATAAAAATTCCACACTATATTTTTTCAATAAATTTCACATTTTAGGATTTTTAGTTTTAAGGTAGACAAAAAAATAATTATCATATAAAATGTAATGAATTATGATCTTTGATTTATTATTGACAGTTGATTTTCCTGTGAAGTGCAAAATAAATAGTAATAAGCTAATTTTATTGCTTATCAAATATATGATTTTTTAAATTAAAATTCTTTAAAAATTCTTTAATCCCAAAAATGTTAAGTCTATTTAATTTCAATTTTAATTGCAGTTCTGAAGATCTGTTTTCGTTTCTCAACATGTAAAAATCGCAAACGATGTTTAAAAGTAATCATAAAAAGAATACTGGCTTTTTAAAAATAAATTCCAGATTTTAGAATTTTTAGCATTTTAGCTCGGTATAAAATATGATATTTTAAACGAATAAAGACTATTGATTTTTTATTAATTGATTATTTTCTTGTTAAATCATCTAAAAGAGACACTTGTCACCCTATATCTGCCCACAGATGCTGAACAGTGGCGAGTGCTTACTCGTATCGGGCGCTTTTCATCTGCTGAAAGATAAATCAGCCATCCACAGCAGCTGTATTCCTTGGACGTTCATCAGCAACCTTTTTGACAACTGTACCTATGGTTTGGAAAGCCGCTGAAGCTCGCGAAACGATTTTTATGTCAGTATCGAACTCTTCAGCCACACTGGTCAAACTATGCCCATCCTCTAGTTTTCCGATCATTCATCCATGTGTGAAGTCGTCCAGGGGATTTCTTTTAGCCATATTTCACGAAAACACTCAATTACACCTGCAGCGAATGCCTTTAATTGCTCCCTCGCTCCTTCTTTTCTAGTAGCCTTGAGATGCAATTGCAGACTATAAATTTTTGCGTACATTCACGTCACCTAGGATGTTTTGTTCAAGACATTTGCATTAACCCACTGAATTGCTTATTCATTGTATTGATTGCAGTAACCCCTTTTCTGCAATTTCATGGCTAC